>VCAZ01000066.1:2014011-2034011 GCA_005784505.1 Bagarius yarrelli
CCTGTCACCTGTTACCTCGCAGGGAGCTCTCTCACCCCTCTCTGTGGGCACCTCGCTGAGCCAGTCGCCCTCGTTTGCCTCACAGGGCTACGGCGTCTCTGCCTCGCTCAACTTCGACTGCCTCGACTACAAGGACCAGCAGGCGTGGAAGCTTGGCTTTAGCACTGTCGACTGCTTTGATCACAAGTTCCAGGTGTTGTAATGTTCGGGAATAAGAGAGGTGGCGGTACAGAATAAAAAGCGGGAACATGAGGGGAGGCGGTTACAAGCTGCCATTGCTGATCATTTTCAAGGTAGTCTTAGGACTGATTCCAGAGGCCATTTTGTTTTGCAGAAAATGGCGACTGCTTAAAAACGCACACACACATTTATAGACACAAACACACTATCAGAGAGCCGAGTCTAATTCAAGTCTCCGCCCAGCTATGTTTCTGTCTTATTATGTTCTTTTTAATAGTTCTTTTCTTCTTGGGCGCTAAATAAAACACCTTGTTGTTCTGTTAGCTTGCTAATAGTTTTGAGTGAACATTTTGAATAGTTTTATGTAGCAGTCAATAAAATGGTTTTGTTGTTTGAGTGGCTTGTGCATATCTTATTTTTGGTCGACTCCTTACCAATTAGTTACGACTAGGTGAGTGTGTGTGTGTGAGTGTGTGTGTGTGTTGTGATGGTGGTGGTGGAGGTGGGGTTTATTTTGCGCGATGACCCAGAGAGTATCTCAATCTCCTTTACCTTCAAACTGACGCGAGCCTAAAGCAATTACACGGGATTAGCAAAGACCCTCAACGCCATCGCCTTCTGTTCGTCCTCCGTTTGTGCTAGAAACCTTTGTTATTGGAAGAAAGAGAGAGAGAAAAAGAAGTGAATGCGAAAAGGGTGAAGACGGAGTTAAAAAAACAAAAAACAAAACAAAAAAAAGCTTCAAATCAGTTCAGTTTTATTTGTACTTGAAAATTGTTATAAGGCAGGCAAGAAGGTGAACAGGGATCAAGTGGAAAAAAGGCACAACTCATATTTATTTATTTATTCTAAACTGACTTAATTACCAATTTCTCTGAATTCTCTCACACTCACCCGACTGTCTAATGTTGCTTTATTTTTAAACACATTCCTATAAAATAATTACTTCACAATATTACCTGATACTACCGATAGTTTGTTCTGTATTTTTGGGTTATGCAACGTTTATGGAAACCTGTTCTATTCTTTCTCTCATTGGGTAACAGATGTTTTCATCATCAGTTTGATTGGTTTAATTACGTTAGGATTAGTTCAGGGCCAATCAGGGTCAAAGAGGGGCGGGTCACTTGGCAGGTATTATAGAGTTGATATAATGATGTATAGCAATAAAAATAATGCCTAGAATAACCAAAAGTCTAAAGTAAATAAATAATTATATACACTAAATAGATTTAATTACTAATAATTACCATTTATTTATTCTATACCTGCTTATTCCCTAATTCGGGGTCACGGGGATCTGCTGGAGTTTATCCCAGCCGTCTCTGAAAGGGTGAAGGCAGGAGGGGGACACCCTGGACAGGTCACCGGTCCATCACAGGGCCACACACACACAATTTAGAATCACCAATCAATCTAACATACATGTTTTTAGACTGTGGGAGGAAACCGGAGAACCCGGAGTAAAGAACTCAAAAACCCAAGAGGAAAACATGCAACACATCCACACAGAAAGACCCCTGCAGGGGAATCGAACCCAGGACCTTCTTGCTGTGAGGCAACAGTGCTAAACACTAACCCACTGTGCTGCACTAATAATTAGGATAAAAGATGGTTTTGTACTTACGTCTAGAAATGTTTATTTATTTGTATAGAAATATTTTGAGCGTTAGTGTTTAGATGTTTATTTATAATTAATAAGCTATGAATTAGAAATGTTAATTTAATAAATTAATAAAAAATGTTTTGAATCTCACAAGTATCTTAACTTGGTCATGCTTTCATTTTTTTTTTACCTGTGAATTCAGCTGTGACAATAAGACCATGAAATCCGTTCCTGCACGGGGGACCTGAATGAAGCAGTGCAATAGGACTTTGGCTGGGATGCAGATCTTATGTCTGACAATTAGGTTTAAATGGTCCTGATGAAAAGACCACACAAAGACGCTGTGTAACATCTATTTATTACCACCAGTATGAGAAATTTGGAAAATACAAAGATCAGCTCATTTAAATTTTTGAATAAGAAAAATAAACAGGAACATGGGGTTATAAATGTGTGTCACGAGAGAGTGAGGGAATCGACCCGAACAGAGCATTCGGGGTGGGTGGGGGTGGGGGGAAGGAACTAAATGTGATTATGTGATTTATTTATTTTTTTTGCTACAATTCCTTTGACCAATGGCGATCTGTGAAAAAAAAAACCTGAAAGTGAGAAGAGCCAAACTGAAGACCAAGAAGAACAGAATGAGGAACAGTGAGAGGCTGGTTTAGGGCGCCCCCCTGTGGCTGCCTGAAAGTTAGAACAGGAGGGGCAGGATCAGCAAGCGACATGGAAACAAAAAAATATAATACGAAAAATAATAATAAGAAAAACCCAAAATAATTCCTGGTTTAATTTTTTTTGTTGTTGTTTTCCTTTTTTTGTCCCATTACAGTGGTAAAACAATGTATGACTACGCATCATAGAAAAAAAACCAAAAAACACCTTCAACAATTATAGTAATCATCAATATTATAAGTAACAATTTTATAACCAATAGATGCTGGTTTGCAGTTGAATACAATTTCTGCTTTCTGATCCTACAGACAGACAGACACACACGCACACATTTGGGTTGGGTGAGACAGATATGGGTTCTATAGCAATAATAGGGGTAGCAGAGGTGAGCAGTGTTTATCTCAGGTGTGTTGCTGTTATAGGTACATTAGGTTGGGTTTTTTGAGATGTATGTGGTGGGAAGGGGGAGGGTCCTAATTTAATCTGAAGGGTGCATATGATGGTTGGGTGGGTAAGTGAAGGTGGCCTGGGGCAGTTTTAGTAGCACCCTGCTGTGGAAGTTGCTGCTCCCCTTAAGCAGACTAACCCCAGATTCCACCTTCTTTTATGCTGTGTGTGTGTTCAAACCCCAAGCTGTTCCAGGGTGGACCTCGTTTACGCTCCGACTCTCATGACGTGTGTGTGTGTGTGTGTGTGTGTGTAAGCGATCAGAAGCGTCTGTTACATGCACATACAGGTACCCTACGCGTCAGTGAGACAGCACTAATATACTGAAACACACTGGCCTCCCCGTCGCAGATATTCTAAACTCTACCAAGAAAGAAGGGGAGAGACGAGTGGAGAGAGACAGACAGAGAGAGAGAGTGAGACAGAAAGAATAGAAGGAGCAGAACGATGGGTGTCTAGGCGCGCTCTCCACGGATACGGCGTGCCAGCTGGATGTCTTTGGGCATGATGGTGACACGTTTGGCGTGGATGGCACACAGGTTGGTGTCCTCGAAAAGACCCACCAGGTATGCCTCGCTGGCCTCCTGCATTAACACACACACACACAGGTACAGATCAGAAAAATAAAATACAATTTCTTTTTTAAAATGCAATCATACCGTAGGAAATATTTTAATAGCGTTTAAAGGCAGCACCTGCAGGGCTCCGATGGCGGCACTCTGGAAGCGCAGATCCGTTTTAAAGTCCTGAGCGATTTCCCTCACCAGGCGCTGGAAGGGCAGCTTGCGGATCAGCAGCTCGGTGGACTTCTGGTACCGACGGATCTCACGCAGAGCCACTGTTCCAGGCCTGGACACGGATCAGACAATATTTACGTTTAAATACTCATAAAAACATCAGACCAATTTCTGGAGAATATTTAATGATTTCTATTTATAATGAGTGCCCCCTTGTGGACAGAAGTGACTTAACAGGACATATTATATAGTTAAAAATTAGTAAAATGATGCACATTTTTCCAAGTATCACCTGTAGCGATGTGGTTTCTTCACTCCTCCAGTAGAGGGCGCACTTTTACGGGCCGCTTTGGTGGCCAGCTGCTTGCGGGGAGCTTTGCCTCCTGTAGATTTGCGAGCAGTTTGCTTGGTACGAGCCATGATTCCTCAATCTGCTGCAGGAAGAAAAAAAAACAACAAAGGAAGATGAAGATCATAAGCAATTTTTTAAGTATATAACAAACAAACAAAACAAAAAAATCAGCAAAAGCCTAAATTTCACCTATTAAAACTAAAATATAAAAAAACAATATAAAAAACATACACACACATACACATATATATATAAGTTTTATTGAGTAGTTTTATTTTAGTAGTTATATATGAATTAAACTTGATCGTTTTATTAATTTTATACTAAAAATAAAATAATTTACTTTTAAACTTAAAGTTAATCCTAAAAAAACACTATATATTACAAAAACTATCAAATTATTTTCTTGCATTAGTATGTTAATAACTTTGTTAATTATGGGATGCACACCGTCATAGTATTTTTAACTTTTTTTGGCATGTAAACGCGCCTAAACTTTTTGCAGGCAACTTTCCCTGCGCGCTCAGATAAAGAAAAAAAAACCCCAAAACAATAAACAAAACGAACCAATCAGCGCCGAACGAAAGCACCCGTGAGCCAATCACAGAGCAGTGCCTTCGAATGGCCTTGAAATGACAGACACTACAACCAACGAAACAGCAGTAAAAACAATTTCTGACCAATCAGCTGTCACAATGGCAGGTTGCGGGGGCAGCGATGCTTCTTTTGGTCCCGCCCACTACCGCAAGATTATGGCCGCGATTCGAACAGCAACTGTGACTGAAAGCCTGAACCGGAGCGAAGACAAGCACTGAAACTTTGACCAAAAATTCAAAATATCCTACGCGAACCCACTCAAACGTTTCACAACCACACACTAGACACCCTTGTGCAACAATATGGCCGGTTAAAAGCACATTTCAGTGGCAAATTCAAGGCGAATAACCGAAGTAAAAGAAGGCACATTAAAAGTGGGACGGATTTTCTTCCCTGCGACGACACACGGAAACGGAGCCTGTTTTCTCTCAGCGCTTTTCTCCTTTTCAGACGACGCAAACGCGACGTTTTTTCGCGCAAACTAAACATTATTTCACCTAAAAAGTTTGACAAAGCTGTGAAAAAGTGTTTTAGGTCTAATTTGACGAGAAGTCTGGGCACTTACCTTCGACGAATGTGTTTAATTTAGCGCGGTGAAATATGTGCAGATCTTTTGCCTGCCACTGTCAGTATTTACTATCGCACACAATGGGAACCGAGCGGCCAGCGGCAAAATGGCCGCCACGTCAATCACTCCTCTCTGTCCCACAATGCACCTCAATTAATTAAAAACGTTTACAAATTAAACCAATTTTTAAATCAAATATTCACTTCACGCAACGCTTTTTCTTATAACCCACAGTTTAGTTTAAAGCTGCTGGTTTTGCTTTCTTTTGTTTGTATGTACTTTAATAAAACAGCTTCTGAGGCAATGCTAGGCTAATGATTATTTTCATCCACTATCACTTTTATTTAATTTGATTTAAGTGGGATATAAACACAATTTTCTCACAAACAACCCCAAGAAAAACAAATAAACTTGAATAAAGACATAAATAAACGTTTTATTCATTTTTTTTGATCAACCGGAACCTAATAAACGGTGATCCAGTCGCTATTGGATCAATGGAATAATTCTGTGTTCACACCAAACGTCCGTCATGTCATTTGCACTAAATCACAATGATTTTATTTGTAAAAAAAAAAATATATAAATAAATAAAAAAAATACATTTTGTCCAGTGCCTCCATACAATTTTTCATTTACAGCGTTAAGCAGACACTTTTATCCAGAGCGAAATTACATTTATTTCTTTTACACAACTAAACAATAGTGTTAACGTGGTGGTGCTGGGAATCGAACCCTGATCTTTCAATTAGCAGTCCAACTCTTAAACCAACACGTTACCACCTCTCCTGACACTTTTCCGCTAATAAATGTCTCATAGAACAGACGTGACAATAAGCTCGTCATTGAGACAATCCGTTATGCAAATTTTCCGCTCTAGTTGTGCAAAAGATGGGATTGAGGTGAATATGTTTGCAAAAAGCGCATCAGACATTTGTGTGTCCCCCAACATAAATTCGGGTTTGTTTTCCAGGCAGGGGTCTTTCTTAGTGGAGTTTGCATGTTCTCCCTGTGGGTTCTTGCGTGGCTTTACTCTGGTTTCTTCCCACAGTCCAAAAACATGTACATTAGATTGATTGGTGATTCTAAATTGCCCATAGGAGTGATTGTGTGTGTGTGTGTGTGTGGCCCTGTGATGGACTGGTGACCTGTCCAGGGTGTCCCCCTCCTGCCTTTCTCCCCTTCAGGGACGGCTGGGATAGACTCCAGTGGATCCCCGTGACCCCGAATTAGAGAATAAGCGGGTAAAGAAGATGAATGAATGAATCTGGAGTAGAGTAGAATTCTGATGATGATGATGATGATGAGAATAAAGGTTATAATAGTTTTATTTTTAATTTTGTCACAAATGCCACCAAAAATAATGGTGCCATGTAGTAAACTTGTAGAAATGACAGAAAAGAAGAAAATTGGTTTTAATGGTAATAAAGTACAGCCTACCAATATTTTACACGCCATCGTTTTATATCCTCTATAGTGCTTTCCTATAGGGAGCAGAAAGCCGAATCCCAAATGACTTTCACTCTATCAATAAAGTGCAGTTTGGAATCGAGCCAATCAGATTGATTCTGCAAAATTCTATCAAACGATATATATGTATCTATGTATATATACCTTTTAAATGATCTGACCGGTGCGGAAGTGAGCGTGGAGCTGGTTTTAAAAGGATTTAGTCCTTTTGTGTGTGTGTGTGTGTGTGTGTGTGTGTGTGACCTCTATCTGTTTTTATCCTCACCTTTGTCTTTCACTTCATATAAAAAAGTGCAGTACATGACTAAATAAGACAGAGGGCACTGTGTCTATTAAATATCTCACTCTCTCTCTTTCGTTTCTTGCTTTTTCTTATTCTTTCTTTCTCTCTCTCTCTCTCTCTCTCTCTCTCTCCGCTGTATAATTCTTTAAGAAGCAACCCCGAACAAATTTTCTTATTAGCACGAGTAGGTCACGGCTATCGATTTATTTTTCTGCAGCGTGCGACCTTCAGGCTTTTAAACCTACAGATAATCAAAGTAGATCACATTATGACCTTAGGACCTTTTCTTTTACACGTGTCTACTAGTCAATAACTTATCTTTTTAGTCACATAGTTAGGAAAATAAAAATAATTATTCACACACACACATATGCCAACCTGCTAAGGTTTTTTTTTTTCTCGCTTACAAAGGCCAGGTGTCACCTCAAGGAGAGAACGTGCAGCTAAAACGGCACTCGCTACAGGAAGTGGGTTATGACAAGCAAAAATCTCATTTCGAACTTTCATAAGTAATGTGTTTGTTTGCTAACACTACATAACCTTTCTCCTCTATAAAAGGGGCAGTGGTGGTATTGTTAAGGTGGTATTGTTGGGCCTTTTATCACTTTATGGGTGATTTATCATGACGTCCCCTGCGCTCTGACCCCAGTATATCTGATTAAAGGTACATTATAAGCTAGTGCCTGCTAATATTATGAACAGCAGCTACGCTAATTTCTCTCCACCTGTTTCCATTTCATACCCATCCCGAGGTATCCAGAGATTGTGCTAGCACTGGTAGACCTTCAGGGCAAAGATGCCAACCCTGCAAGGATCCTGAGGCACCAGTGACCAGGTTCCTGCACCTTTCCTCGATGGACTGGGACTTACTTTGCTCCACTGACTCAAGGCTAGAATTTACACTACATATGATCATTACAATACGTTGTTCCTATTGAGTTTGGTTCCTTTTAAAGTTTCCACCTACTTCATCTCAGGGAGTTTTTCCCTTTGCCACAGTCGCCGCCGGCTCTGTTTATCAGGGACAAACTTGCACTTTTCACTGTCACAGCCGGCTCTGTTTATCAGGGACAAACTTGCACTTTTCACTGTCACTGCTTTCTTTGTAAAGCTGCTTTGAGACAATGTCTATTGTTAAAAGTGTTATAGAAATAAATTGAATTAAATTAAACATTAATCTCATTATTTAAAGTAGTAGAAAAAAATGCAAATTATTATTATTCTTAGCTCCATATAGTAAAAATGTACAAATACGAGAAAGTAGAAACCCAAATAAAAATGACTGTATGTAGCAGTTTATCCGCCATCAACCGTAACTCTAACCCTAACCCTAACCCTAACTCTAACTCTAACCCTAACCCTAACCCTAACCCTAACCCTTACCCAAATCCAAACACTCACCCTAACCCTAACTCTAACCCTAACCCTAACCCTTACCCCTAACCCTAACTCTAACCCCTAACCCCTAACCCTTACCCAAATCCAAACGCTCACCCTAACCCTAACCCTAACCCTAACCCTAACCCTAACCCTAACCCTAACCCCTAACCCTTACCCAAATCCAAACGCTCACCCTAACTCTAACCCTAACCCTAACCCCTAACCCTAACCCTAACCCTAACCCCTAACCCTAACCCCTAACCCTAACCAAATCCAAAACACTCACCCTAAACCCTAACTCTAACCCTAACCCTAACCCTAACCCTTACCCAAATCCAAATCCAAACACTCACCCTAACCCTAACCTAACCCCTAACCCTAACCCCAACCGTCCTAACCCTAACCCTAACTCTAACCCTAACCCTAACCCCTAACCCTTACCCAAATCCAAACGCTCACCCTAACCCTAACCTAACCCTAACCCTAACCCCTAACCCTAACTCTAACCCTAACCCTAACCCAAAACTAACCCAAAACTAACCCAACCCTAAATCCAATCTAACCCTAACCCTAACCCTCAACCCTAACCCTAACCCCTAACCCTAACCCTAACCCTAACTCTAACCCTAACCCTAACCCCTAACCCTTACCCAAATCCAAACGCTCACCCTAACCTCTAACCCTAACCCTAACCCCTAACCTAACTCTAACCCTAACCCTAACCCTAACCCCTAACCCTTACCCAAATCCAAACGCTCACCCTAACCCTAACCCTAACTCTAACCCTAACCCTAACCTGACCTTGCCTGAGCCGGTCCCCTAACCCTAACTCTAACCCTACTGATATGCAAAGAAATGGATTTCACAGTGCTGTTAATTGTTTGGCTATAATAAAGTCTTCTTCTATCCATATTTGCTTCAAACTTTTATTTTATCCTGTTTATGTGTTTATGTATGTTAGCATAAATAGCATAACTAGCCGCAGGATTCCGGTTGAAATCAAACCATTCTCACATTTGCTGCTAAACTTTTTCAAATATGTTACTTGTTTTTTCTTGTTCTTGTTTGGTCTTTGATTTGTTGTTTTAGTGTGTGTGTATGTGTGTGTGTGTGTGAGTGTGTGAGTGTGTGTAAGTGGTCTTCTAGGTCAGTAGGTTTGTCCTAAAGCAGTAAAGCCTCACTGCACATCGTTTCTTTTTTGTAGTTAAAACCTAAAGTGTGTATATGTGTGTTCACAGAAACACCTGACACGGCCAAAGTCAGCACATATTTACCCATAATTCCCTGGGCTAATGACAATGCTGCTGCTACTGCTGTTTGATTAATTGTTTTTTAGCGGTTCCACTCACTCCAGTGCACTAAAGTAGAATCAACACAGAGTGTGTGTGTGTGTGCATGTTCGGCTGTTCTCTACAGCACTAACATAATTAAATCATACACAGTATTAGCACTACATTGAAATGTCAATGAACCCACACACACACACAGACTAGCGTAAAGGTAAACAAGCAAATTTATCTGGGCTAGCATTACATTACATTACACACGGAGACAACTAGCAATTCAGTAACAGGCTAATTATTAGACAGCCCACAGACTTAAATACAAACTAGCATTACAGGAAACAAGCTAAATCACAGACTAGCACACCCAGTCTAGCAAAAAAGGCTAGCAAACAAATTAGCATACTAGAAAGTCAATAAAAGTGTGAACTAGCTTAATACGTAACAGGCCAGTATACAAACTAGCTTTATTGTATGTGTGGAAAGACACAGGTTAGCACTTTAATAGAGAGAGAGAGAGAGAGAGAGAGAGAGAAAGGTAGAAATAGAGAGAAAACAGACAGAAAGATAGAAAGAGACAGTTTAAAAAAAGGCAGACAGAGGGAGGAAAAGAGAGACAGCAATGGAGAGAGAGAAAGAGAGAAATAGAGAAAGCGACAGAGAGATACTGCGATAGAGCGAGAAAGAGAAATAAGTAGAGAGAAATAGAGAGCGCGAGTAACAGACGAATGACAGAGAGAGAGAGAAAGAAATAGGGAGCACGTGGGTGACAGAGAGAGAGAGAGAGAGAGGGACAGAGACAGGGACAGAGAGAGAGAGAGGCAGATAGAGAGGAGAAGAGAGAGATAGGCAAAAAGAGATATAGAGAGCGACAGCGAGAGACAGAGAAAGATTGTCAGAAAAGCAAAAAGATAAATGACATCTCTGAATGATGAAACCTTGATCAGTGATAAGGTTTTTTTTATGTCAGTGTGTGTGTGTGTGTGTGTGTGGTGTGTGTGTGTGAGACGGAGAAAGAGATAGAGATAGATAGATAGAGAGAGAGAGAGAGAGAGAAAGATTACTGCATAAGGCAGAACTGCAGCTGCAGCATCAATGATTCCTACCACGAGAGACCGAGAGAGAGAGAGAGAGAGAGAGAGAGAGAGAGAGACAGCGAGCAGGCAGATGAAAGAGAAAGGAGGAGCTGTGAGGAGGAAAAGGACGACTAAGGTGTCAGCATCAGGGCCCCCCTCCTCCCCCCACACACACCCTCTCTCTCTCTCTCTCACACACATTTACACAGGAGAGGAGGAGAGGAAGAAGTGAAGAAAAGAACAGATGAGAAGAAGAAAAGGAGGGCGTTCAGATCTTCCGTGTTCTCGTGGTAGAGGACGTTGAGGCGTCCATCACATCCGTGCCTCTGTGTGTGTGTGTGTGTGTGTGATATGGAATCCAGAGCGCTGCATCGTCTCAGCTCAATGCCGCTAATAAGGACAGGGATGCTGCAGAGTGTGTGTGTGCGTGTGTGAGAGAGCATGAGAGTGTGTGTGCATATGGAGGTGTGATAGGTGCAGTGCTGCTAAAGACAGACACAATGGAGGAACTGAGAGAATGAAGAAATCTAGGTGTGTGTGTGAGTGTGTGTGTGTGAGTGAGTGAGAGGTGGTCCGACTCGAGCATCATCAGCGTTCCTGCCGCAGAAGCACCGTTAACTCTGCATCTGCACACACTCACACGTTGGCACCAGAGGCTGGCAAGGGGTCGTTGCTAACGGAGGCGGTCCCGGGTCAGAGGCGGTGACCCCAGTGAACGGTCGTCGGCACGGCGGTGCGGGGAAGCAGGAACGAGAAAGAAGGGCGGAAAGCCACCATGGGGGAGTGGACCATACTCGAGAGGTTGCTGGAGGCTGCGGTGCAGCAGCACTCCACCATGATCGGGAGGTGAGCACACACACACACACACACACACACACACACACATGTTCACCCCCTGTCCTTCTGAGGACCCTAACGTTGACGTAAATATTAACAGGGTTCATTTGAGCAAAACTTGGACTGTAACTTTTTTTTAATTAATCATAAAGGAAATTTGTATTTTTTTGAAAATACTTTTTAAACTAAAATCTGCAATATTTACCGAATTTATTTTAAGAGCACTTTTTCTCGTACAGAACATTAAAATGTACCTGCAAGGTCAAACCTGGGATCTGTTCATCAGGACGTTCACTACCAATCGAGTGACAATAAAATGAAGCGGCGAAGCATGTCGTCTTGTTCATATTTAAATATTGACAGTAATTTATAGAAGTCTGTTTTTTTTTACAAAATATTTGACATTTTGAAATTTCATTTGCATATTTGTTATATATTATATTTGTTTATCCTTATTTGTATTTTTAAAGTATCAGGAAACAATAAAAAAAAAACAACAACAAATTATTTCACTTTTCTAAAAAAAATTAAAAAAAATCCCAGTAGAAATCCAGTTTCAGTAGAAATCCTGTTACATTATGACATTTTAACACACATTTCTTTGTCTTCGCAAAACACAATATTCTACTTTTTTTATTCTTCAAATTTTAAGATGTCTTCTGTTAATTAAAATATAATATTAATGGATGAGGAAAACGTTCCTGTCGATACGGGTAAAAAAAACTGCTGCTTTTTCAGATGTGGTTCAATTAATCAATGACCTCTTTGGCCGCCCATATTAAGGTTGCTTTGATCGAGGTTGCGGAAAAGCACTCATACACACACACACACACACACACATTTTTTTAATCACACTTTTAAAAAAAAAAATCTGTATTTTCTTTATTACCTTTGCTTTAAAAATATGGAAGACCAAAAGGGTCATTCTTAGTCATATTTAACTATGTCCCCTTCAAAATAAATTAACTTATTTTTAGTATTTTTAAAAAATTAATAAATAAATTAGAAAAAATAGGGTTCCTGACACAAATTATGCTTTTATTTTTAGGAGCGTAATATTTCTTTTTTTAATACTTGTAGTTATGAAATGTGTGACAGAAACGACTTGCCCCTTTTCGGCTTCCATAATTAACATGTTTAACATTAATATACTTTTATTACAAATAATAATGTATATGAAGTATATATAATCATACAGTCACACTGTTCCAAAGCACTGACACTGGAGACTCCTTCCTTTCAATTGTGCTAGTCATCAGACTTGGTTAACTGGTTAACTGGTTAACTCACCATAGTAACCTACACCTCCCACCACCGAATCATGTGATCTCACCCTTTATAGTGCGTAGGCGAGTGCTGTGTGCAAATAGTTCTACCTTGTGTGTCTTTTATGCACGCATATTCGTCTGCTGCTATTGTATGTTAATTCTGATTTTGTGTGTGTGTGTGTGTTTGTGTGTGTGTGGACACAGATGATGTATGAATGCGGTGGTGTTGGAGGTTTGCGGTGCTTCATCTGTTCTGTTTGCTTTGCATATCGACTGCTGAATCAATACAACAAAAAATGATGACACCAAGTGTGTGTGTGTGTGTGTGTGTGTGTGTGTGTATCTGCATACATTGTTCTTTCTCTCTCTCTCTTTTTCCTTTTTCCTCTCTTTTTTTTGACTGCCTCTTCCCACAATAAGCTGCTGGTTTTTTAAGGTTGTTTGAGTTAATTAAAAGAAATCAATAGATTGTGTTTGAGGAAGAGAGAGAGAGAGAGAGAGAGAGGGCGAGAGAGAGAGAGAGAGAAAGAGAGAGAAGGGAGAGAAGAGATGCGGAGAGAGAGAGAAAGAGCGAGAGAGAGAGAGAGAGAGAGAGAGAGAGAGGGCGAGAGAGAGAGAGAGAGAAAGAGAAAGAGAAAAAGCAAGAAAGAGAGAGAGAGAAAGAGAAAGCAAGAAAGAGAGAGAGTGAGACAGAAAGAAATAGAAGGGAAAGCGAGCAAGAAAGAGACAGAAAGAGAGCAAGAAATAAAGAGCAAGAAAGAGAGACAGACAAAGTGACAGACAGAAAGAGCAAGAAAGAGAAAGAGAGCAAGAAGAGAGAGACAGAGTGACAGAGAGAGAGAGAGTAAGAAAGAGAGAGCAAGAAAGAAAGAAAGAGAGAGAGAGACAGAGTGACAGAGAGAAAGGGAGAGAGATTGAGAGACACAGAGAGAGAGAGAGAGAGAGAGAGAGAGAGAGAGAGCGATTGAGAGGGGGCAGTCTTCATTTTGGAGATTTATTTTAAGACTATAGGAGATCCGTCATTATGCAGTATAATTCACTTCCTGACTCTGTGTCTTCCTCTGCTCTGTTTGTGTGTGTATGTATGTGTGTATGTGTGTGTGTGTGTGTGTATGCGTGCAAGACAGTAATTTAATCCCTCTGCTCTTAACGCTAATGTTATTTTCTAGTTAGCAGTGTAGTGTAATAAGCAGGTAATGACACGGTAATAACGCAACTATTAAAGCTGATTAACAGATAGCCACGCCCACAAAACTCCATAAAAGGCAAAAAGGTGAGAATGATTAGATTCACATCCCAGCGGTGAAATGTCTCGTTTTACCTTTCTGCCACAGAGGAATGTCTTTTCTCAAAGTGTGTGTGTGTGTGTGTGTGTGTGTTTTCTGTTTTAATTTTGGAGATTCTCTCGCTCGTTGCTTTGGGACGAGATGAAGCACCTGAGGCTAAAGCGAGTGAGGCAGAACGGCAGAACGAAACCATAAATCAGATAAATTAAACCTTGCCATCGTTCATCAGCCTTCACACACACACACACACACACACACACACTTACACACACTTACACACACACCGCTAAAGCTGCTTCAGTAATACATTTTATTATTGGCTGAGCTTTATGATTACTGACACGAACATCTACTTTCTTAAGGGTGTGTGTGTGTGTGTGTGTGTGCGCCCAATGATAACAAATAGTGTTAAATAAAACAAATATTTCAATTATTTTATTACATCTATAACTTACACATCAATATCCATTACATGTCCATTAATATTCATGAGCTTCTCATTAATATTTATAATATAGGCATCTTAACACTGAAACTAAGATAATTAAAAAGGAATTCATTATTAAGTAGATTTTGTGTGTGTGTGTGTGTGTGTGTGTATGTGTGCTTGCATGTGGGTGTAAACATCAATATGTGCTTGCTGTTGTGGTTTTAAATTCACACAACAGTGTAATCGATACAGGCTCCTGTGTGTGTGTGTGTATGTAAGATTTATAATGCCATTAATACTAAAGGAAATAGTGTAATAAGTATGCCATTACTGTGGTACATACATTCGCAGATCAGTTTTAATACGCAGCAACAAACACACGCACACACACACACATGCACACAGACACACACACACACACACCGCAAAAATGACGCATCGTTTAATTCTCACAGCACCTCAAAAGCAGTACATCACATCCTAGATCCGCGTTTTCTGAAGGTTGAACACACACACACACACACACACACACGATTTTACCAAAATACATGTACGGCGTGATACATCCATCACAGCGCTACTGAATTCTGATTGGTTGTTAAATGTTAATTAGTTTTCTATTAAAGTAGCACATGTTTTTTCTAATAACACAATATTGTGTTATGGTTACCAGGTTGACGTTTTCTGTAACAAAATGTTTTTGAAAGGAGTCTCAGTTGACTAAAGACATAAAACAAAGCCGCCACCAGGGGGGCCCTTAAAAGTAAATACACTGATATTTTGACTTACGAGTGTCCCAACTAACGAATTTTTCGAGATACGAGTCGTCTCTCGGACGATTTTTTGCTTTGACTTGCAAGCTAAAATTGGGGTTACGAGCTTCAGACACCCAACCGCTAGTTTAGCGTAGCGAACCCCACAGTGAGCGCCGTAACATCAGCCCAGCATCCCATGTCTCGCTTTTTAGCTAGTCAGACATTCGCGTTAGCAAGTGGAGTCGCCTGATCTCCAAGGTAAACGCTGTACATTATACTTAATAAAACCAGTTTATTCCAGTACATCCTATTGTATTGTTTTTATACAATATTCATTATTTATACGTTTATTTTTCTTATTTAAAAACATGTAACAAAAAAATCGCAGTGTTTTTTCTGAAACCTAGAACGAATTAATGACATTTCAATTCATTTCAATGGGAAAATTGATTTGAAATACGAGTAATTTGTTTTACGAGCTCTGAGACGGAATAAATTGAGCTTGTATGTAAAGGTACCGCTGTATAAATATACAGGGTATATTTCAATGAACAAAATGCACTCACACACACACACACACACCTAGAAAATATCTCGTATCTTTGCATTGAGACGAGAACCTTTACTGAAATCTGAAGAAATCTGAAGAACTCGTGGAAGAGATGGAAAGAAACAGAATAACTTTAACTTTCCTCTGGAGATCAGTGATCTAGTTTGAGAACTGATAATCTGTGTCATAGTATGTATACACACACACACACACACACACACACACACACACACGTGGAATCTCGGCCAACGTTAGCAATCCTTAGGGAAAAGCTGTTTTTCAAATAGGACACGGTTTTATTCAGGTGGAGATGTTTACTGCGAGATCTACTTTCAGTTAGGAACACTGTGACCGAGTGACAGAGAAAAAGTGTGTGTGTGTGTGTGTGTGTGTGTGTGTGTGTGTGTAAGAGAAACCCTTTTTTTGCTGTGTACAATCTCCACTGTGTCAATCTTAAATATACCATACAACATATAGCCTAAACATAACATATGGACACGCGTACACACACACACACACACACACACACACACATATTTTTACACACTGTCGCTCTCTATCTCTTCACACTCCTCTGGTACATTTTGCCATCTGTCTCTCCCTCGTCCCTCATATACATCCATTTTTGTCTGTCTCTCTGCCCTGACTGTCTGTTATCGTCTTTCTTATTTTCTCTCCCTTTTCTTTCCATCTCCCTCTTCTTTCTCTCCCTCTCTCGCTCTCTCGCTCTCTCTCTCTCCCGCTTGCTTTTCTTTCTCTTCCCTTTTTTTTCTTAATTTCTCTTTTTTCTTAGTTCCCCCTTTTTTATCTTTTCTCTCTTTACCTTTTTTTTTGTATCTCTCTCTCTCTCTCTCTCTCTCTCTCTCTCTGTCTTTCTCTCTTCCGTCCTATTCTGTTTACAGTTTCATTCTCTCTCTTTCTCTCTCTTCACTCTCTCATTTTCTTACTCTTTTTCTGATTTGCTCTCAATCTTAATTTCACTCACTCTTTTATTTACTTGCCCATTCGTTCTCTCTCCCTCACTCTACCTCTCTCTCCCTTTCCATCCTTTTTTTCTCCTGCTCTCTTCTTTCTCTCTCTCTCTCTCTCTCTCTCTCTTTCTTTTTCTCTATACTCTTGATGGATGGGTAGAGGAATTAGCTGAGTGGTTCACTAGCTTGTTGCCTTGGTAATGGCAGAATGGAGACAGGGGTGGGGGATGGCGGTGGGGTGGGGGGGTGGATGTAGGTCGAGGTTGTGGACAATTTAATGATCCTCCTCAAGGGACCCTCATGGCTGACATACTGCGCCGCTGTTGAACCCTGCTATACCTTGATGTAGCCAGCGCTAGCTTTAGTGTTTTTTGAGCGTCTGCTATAGGACTGATGTTAGCATAGCATAGCTAACTCTCTCCTGTTCTCCATTATGCTAATTTAGCATCTGCTACGCCTACACGAAGGCGAGGAGACCTTTTGTCATCCCGCTGCCCTATAAATAGCTTAGCGCTAAAGTCGTAGTGTTTTTTATTTTATTTTATTACTTTATTTAATTTCAGTAAAATTTTAAGGAGGTTTTTGTGAGGAATGCTAATTTAAGCTTTACAAATCCTCACAGAGATAAAACTGTTTCAGAAACGTAGGCGGATCCTACCTGTCTGTCAAATTAGCGGGCGGGGCAAAGAACCGCTAGGTAACAGCAGAAACTCCGGGCTGAAATTTGTAATTTAAAAAAAAAATTATTTTTGTTTTTAATTTTGGCTAATTCAACGGTTGGTGTGTGTGTGTGTGTGTGTGTTTGTGTGTTTCGTTGCTTTGATGTCACAAAAAGAGGTTATTATTGCCCGTGATGCTGTTGACTGTGATATTAAAATAACAAATAAAAGAACACACACACACTCACACACACACTCTTACACACACACACACACACACACACAAGTTTGAATATTTTTATACACTTCTGAATATAGAACAGGGATTACAGACAGGCACACACACAAACAAACACACACACACACACACACACACACACACACACTGCAATCCTTTTGTTCATGTATACTGCAGAAAGGACACAACTGCTTTGCCTCTCTGTCTTACACACACACACACACACACACACACACTCACAAACACACACACACACACACACACACACATACACACACACCATTGAGCTGAACGTGTCCTTCACTCATTGCAGTAATAACCTTGCTGTATAGCCAACTATGACCATTCATAACAGGAAAGTCTCTCTCTCTCTCTCTCTCTCTCACACACACACACACACACACTTTTACACAGCTTCAGTGGCCTTGAAATAGTGTGACCCATTTTTAAGAGACATTACCATAGACACACATGCACACACACACACCAGGTGATAGTACACTAGTGTAGTGTGTGTGATGGTTGATGAATGTTCAGTGTTTATTAAAAACTTCTGCAAGACCACAAATTTCAGAGAAGTCTTTTTTTGTCTCTCTGTGCAGGATCCTGCTGACAGTAGTAGTGATCTTCCGGATCCTGATCGTGGGTATAGTTGGCGAGAAGGTGTACGAGGATGAGCAAATCATGTTTATATGCAACACGCTGCAACCTGGCTGCAACCAGGCCTGCTACGACAAGGCCTTTCCCATCTCGCACATACGCTACTGGGTGTTCCAGATCATCCTGGTTTGCACTCCAAGCCTGTGTTTCATCACCTACTCGGTGCACCAGTCGGCCAAGCATAAGGACCGACAATACGTGATCATGCACGGTCCCTACATCGACCACGGGCACGGACCGAGCCGCAAGCTGCGCAACCTCAACGGCATCCTCGTCCACGATAAGGAAGAAGACATTCCTGAGCTCAAGGACATCCCAAACATTCCCCCGTGGCCAGCTAAACCGTCAAAGAGCGCCAAGGCACGACAGCAGGAAGGCATCTCACGCTTCTACGTCATCCAGGTGGTGTTCCGTAACGTCCTGGAGATCGGCTTCCTGGCCGGGCAGTACTTTCTGTACGGATTCAACGTGCCGGCGATGTTCGAGTGCGACCGCTACCCGTGTGTAAAAGAGGTCGAGTGCTACGTCTCACGGCCGACCGAAAAAACCGTCTTCCTGGTGTTCATGTTTGCTGTAAGCGGAGTCTGCGTGGTGCTCAATTTAGCCGAGCTGAACCACCTGGGCTGGAGGAAGATCAAAGCGGCAGTACGCGGCGCTCAGCAGCGCAGGAAGTCCGTGTGCGAGCTTAGGAAGAAGGACGCCTCGCACCTGTCCTCGCTTCCTAATCTGGGCCGCACCCAGAGCAGCGAGTCGGCGTACGTCTGACGGAGAGTAGGGGAGGGGCTTAGGAGGGCATGGGCATGGATAACCAGAAGGAAGAAGAAGGAGCGGCGTACGGTGATGACTTGATAGCATGAGACGACTTTGCACGGTTGGACAACTGGGTGAGAGGGATGCGGAGGAAAATGGGACAAAAAAGATAGGGGTGAAAATTTGAAAACTTTGACGCATGCAAGGACGATACACTCACCCTGGCGTACCTGTCTCCCCGACCGCGGCGAATGTCTTTCAAACCACGTCAAGCAAGCAAACAGGCTTTGGAAGGAGATCGAGAAAGACAGAAATGTTTAGAAGTTAGATCAGCAATTGGATCTCGTTTGAAAAAAAAAATAAGCAAAATACAAAAAGAACAAAGTATCTTGTTTGGTGTAAAACGGAAATGTCTTTCATACATTAAGATGAATTATAAGAAAGATGAATAAGTGATGATGATGATGATGATGATGATGATGATGGAAACAAGCCCCTCCCCCCCTTTTAAAGCAGCCGGGCAATAAGAGGACCACCCAATTAGTCATATATAGTCATATAGCGTAAGCGTGAATAAAAAAAAAAAAGCATAACCAAACGCTCGTTACTCCGTTCTCGTCACTTAGAGCCCTCGAGCTGCTGCTGAGAATCGACTCTTTATCTGTATATACTTACATTAGGTTCTTCTTGCATTCTTTTAAGAATTATTTACCGCAGCTTTGTATAACGTTTGGTCCTGTATGTTTGTGTCAAGCACAGTTTTCTGCTCTCACACATCTGGATAAGAAATACAGAGATTGAAAAAAAACCCCAACATCGTCTCTGTCTCTGATGTCCATGGCTAAAGAGATAGCTATAGTTATAGCTATTGCTAGATAGCTAACATAGAGTCAGTAGGAATTATGATGTATGTGCTGTTTTTGCTTCAATTTTGAGCAATTC
>VCAZ01000066.1:2039011-2164011 GCA_005784505.1 Bagarius yarrelli
TCACTTAGGCAGGTGTGTGTGTGTAAATCTGTGTGTGTGTGTGTATGTGTGTAGGGGGAGGAATAAGGAATAACTGACTGAGGAACTGCAATGCAGAGAAAGAGAGAGAGAGAGAGAGAGAGAGAGAGAAAGAGAGAAAATGATCAGATAAATATAGGGAGAAAAAAGAGATAGAGAGAAAAAGAAAGAATGAGTCTAAGAGAGAAGGACTGAAAAAGAAAGAGAGAGGGGGGATGAGAGAAAGATGCAGAGAAAGAGAGAGAGAGGGAGGAAGAAAAGAGAGAGAGAGAGAGAGACAAAGAGAGAGAGAGACAGACACAGATAGATAGATAGATAGATAGATAGATAGATAGATAGATAGATAGATAGAGATAGAGATAAAGAGAGAGAGAGAGAGAAATAGAGAGACAGAGAGATAAATAGAAAGAGAGAGATAAAAATGTTATTAAAAACTGGACATTAATTGGACACTGGACATTAAAAATCTGGTCATGTGACTATTTCTCCTATTCACACTTTTGACACACGATTATGACGTCCTGACGGCATCATTGAGTCTCTCTGAACCAGTTTCTCACAGCTGTGTGGTGTTGCACTGCATCAGAGCCGACAGAATGCGCAGCCTGGTGTCCCTCAAAGACAAGAAGTCCACGAGCGTGACATCATCGGTGACGCATCACAGGATGCTCTCTTTAAACAGGGCTTGAGTGTCTCCACCCTGCCCCCTGGTGGTCTGTGTAAGAACATTACCTCTGCAGAACAGGGCAGTGGGGCCGCACTTATAGGTGTTGAGGTGCACAAATCACTCTCGGCGTGTCGGTTAGGCTTCCTGCGGGGGTGAGAAGAGAAAAGACAGCGGGGACGCAAACACTTCAGCATGCGCAGGGTAACACAAGGACATATGGTCCAGTACACGTCCAGCATGAGGCAAGCCGAGGCAAGGGCACAAAGCCATGTAGCTAAAACAGGATACAATGCAAAACTTTAATTATCTTTAATTTAGTTTGTTATTTTTATTTTATACTATAACACAAGAGTAAACACAACAATTTAGAAATCACTCACACTACACACTCGTATACTACACACTATACCCTCACATTACACACTCTACACTCTCACACTGCAAACTATACACTCACACTACACACTATACACCTGTATAATACACTATACACTTACACTACACACTATACACTCTTACACTACAAACTCACACTACACACTCGTATACTACACACTATACACTCACACTACACACTCTTACACTACACATTATACACTCTAACTCTACACAATACACACTCACACCATACACTACACACTATACACTCACACCACACACTCGTATACTACACACTATACACTCACACTACACACTATACACTCTTACACTACACATATACACACACACTACACTATACACTACACTTACACTAACCACTTATACACTAACACTACACACTCACACTATACACTTTTACACTACACATTATACACTCTAACTCTACACACTATACACTCTTACACTACACACTACACACTCTTACACTACACATTATAGTCTCAATACACACTATTATCTAACCCTACACATACTGTACATATTAACATTGTACTTTTACGCTATACTTTTATACTACACTCTTCAGCACTGTACACTATACACACTACACAAGACACTCACACTACACAATAAACTCCTCCACTACTGGCTACCAAAACAAACTTGACTGTAATTGTACATTACAACACAGCGTGTTGTAACCATATTATACAGCGTCCTTTAGCGCTGACTCATGAAGGTGGAGCAGATACACCTGTCCTACGTTCAACCTGAAGATCTACTCCAAGCTCTACATTTACAGTAGAGGTTCTAAGGGAAGTCGCTAAATGATTTCATAATAGGAAACCATTACAACCTGTCAGAATAAATATGAAGACAACAGTTGGACAAAGAAATAAATAAGTTTAAAAGATAATAATAAGCAAATATGTTTATTTTTTTTTTATTATTATTTATAAAAGAACAATAAATGGAATTTCCTAAACCTTCCCTAACCCTTAAATAGCTCTCAGTAATTTGTGTTTTCTTTTCAAAGTACTGAATGTACTGTAACAAAATCCCCAAACAAACCAGCCTGTCCCCGCCCATACTGCGCAGGCGCGTTACACACCACCCTCGGGATCTACTCCCATTATTATTGGTGGCTTTGGGAATTTCCCAGGAAATCCCCTACACTGGCAGCAGCCTGATTATATCCTCCACCCGTATTCAGAAAGCCACGCCCTCGTGTGCTGTGATTAGTTGTTCTTGCTGCTTCTTAAAGATGTCCGTCGAGCCTGTCGAAGAAAGAACGCGCTATTAGCCAATCACAGGCAGTGAGGCGGGGCTTATTGAAATACAGGTAGGAAAAAAAGTAAGTCTAGCCAGCTAAAGCTAAACGGTCCTTTTCTGGAAAAGTACTGGAGCGAACTGTCCGGTTTACCCGGGTGTAAATTTGGGTTTCGGTGTTTGAAAATGGTTCGGACATGAAGGGTGAAGCTGTTGGTTGACGATTTGAGACGGAATATGTTGAAAAAGAAGCTAGTAAAATGAGCCGCGATAGCTAAGTTTACTTCTCTAGATTAGCTAGCTTGTTTAGCTAGCTTGTTGTAGAAGAGTTTTGGGCTTTAATTTAATTGGTTCCTATAAACGTGATCATTCAATGGAGTGGATTCATCGAGATCTATCACAGAATCATAAAAGGGATGCTGGGAAACAGAACCCGGGGACGGGCCTCGGTGTTGGACCGAAATATGACGTGGGTTCGGATAAGATTCCGGACGACTGGTGCGACAGCGGCCTGGATTCACTCATCAGCACCGAGTTTATCAGCATCGACAGCCCCGAACCGGTCCAGATCACCGCCGCCGAACAGCCGGATCCACCGGATCCCTGGAGCTCCGTGCGCTGCGGTGTGATTCTGGACGGGACCGAGACCGAGAGGCTGGACTCCGCCATTGGGGACTCGATCAACGACGATACGGTGAGGAGTCTTTCCGAACGCATTGGTACCGTGATTCTGAGCGAATCCGGACCGGAAGTGCAGGATCAGCGCAGAGAGGAGATCTTCAACACGCTCAGCTTCATATCAGAGGACGGAGACACGTAAGTATCTGAAATCCACTGGATCTCACCGGATTCCCAGCAGAACCAGAAAAAAATGAATTTTGGAATATTTAACACAAATAGGATTTGGTATCTGTTTTGCGTTTTTATTTGAGAATGACGTCATTATAACGTTTCATATTAATTGGTCTTAATTAGGGTTTGGTTGAAGTAAACAGAACCCCAGCAATCAAAACTACCAACAAGAATATCACCATTACCAC
This sequence comes from Bagarius yarrelli, assembly GCA_005784505.1. NCBI lineage: Eukaryota > Metazoa > Chordata > Actinopteri > Siluriformes > Sisoridae > Bagarius > Bagarius yarrelli. The sequence goes on from VCAZ01000066.1 coordinate 2,042,387, forward strand.
CAACACCCACATCACTAACCATCATTACCACCTCTACATTATAACCATCACCACCAGCTCCACTACCACCATCATAACCAATCATCATCACTACTAACAATTCTACCACCAGAACCCAAATTACAACATTACCTACCACCAGCCATTAAAAAAAATCAGCAGGGATTTTTTTCTTCATTTTTTTTTTTTGTAAGTTGAGAGCAAACATTAGACGCAAACCTCTCGCTGAACTTTGACCTTTCATTTTTTCTACCTCCTTCCCTGCTCAGGGCGCTTCACCTGTCCCTCATCCATGAACAGTGGGCATTTTTCTATCACCTGCTGGAGCTCATTGCCCTCAACCCTACCTGGACATCCTACCTGGACATCCAGAACGACCTGGGACAGGTGAGACACACACAAACACACACACACTATCATTTTCTTGGGTTATTCGGCTTTCTGACGATTTTTACTCTGTGTGTGTGTGTGTGTGTGGGTGTTTTAGACAGCGCTGCACATAGCGGTGATTGTGGGCCGCAGGGAGTGTGTGTGCGCGCTGATGAAAGCCGGCGTGGCTGTGGAGCTGCAGGAGAGAAGCGGAAACACTGCGCTGCACCTGGCTGTGTGTGAGCTGCAGGCTGAGTGTGTGAGAGAGCTGACAAATGTGAGACACACTCGACCTGATCATCTCAACATCTACAACTATGCAGGTACACACACACACACACACACACACACACACACACGGGTATCTCTACTATATATTTTACTGTATTTTTTCAATGTCTGTCTTCTCCATCTTTTCCTTCTCTCTCTCTCTCTCTCTCTCTCTCTCTCTCTCTCTCTCTCTCTGTAGGAGTCAGCGCTCTCCACATGGCTGTACAGAAGGGGAGGTGTGACATCATCAAGATGCTGCTGGAGGCTGGAGCCGACGTGAACCAGATGGTAGGAAACGAATCCATTCCAAAAACAGTGATCATGTTTTTGTGCTTACGTTGTTTTAACGTTCTTTTGACCTCCCGGCAAACAGGATCAGGGTTCGGGTCGCTCGCCGCTGCATTGGGCCGTCGAGTATCAGAGCTGCTCGGCGGTGGAGCTGCTGCTTCGGTACGGCGCCAGCGTTGATCAGCGCTCTTACTCTGGACACACGCCGCTCTACTGCGCCATCTACAGACCCGACACACAACTGCGCGAGCTGCTGCGGAGTGCCGGGGCATGTGACACGCTCGACCAGGAAGAAGAGGATGATGACGAGGAGGAAGTGGAAGACGACAGAGAGAGTGATGAGGTAAGGGAGCTGTTATCAGTGTCTCGGTCACTTTTTTTCTGGTTGAGGGCGGGGCTTATTGCATTACGGAATTCTAAACCACAGACACATGATTACTGGATCTCTCTCTCTCTCTCTCTCTCTCTCTCTCTCTCTCTCTCTCTCTCTCTCTCTCTCTCTCTCTCTGACACAGGATGAGTTTGATGATGTCATCATTCATGGACAACGAGTTCTGTAGCTGGCGAGACGCACGTCTCCGGGCTGACTTGCGTCAGCCAAAAGTGTGTGTGTGTGTGTGTGTGTGAGACTAGCGGTACAGGTATGACTTGGCTCTGCTGTACACTTTGATGCTTAGCGTTGAGTTCTTTATTTTTTTTTTTTCAAGTAATAAAAATGGCTGAAGCTCAAAGACTCTGGACTGCTCAAGGAGCCGCTTCAGCGTTCCACTAACGGCGGGGAATCGGACTGTACGCTTCCCACTACAGGGGCGGGGCTACAGCAGAACCCCATTCTGTTTCACGCTATTTCTAAACGTCTCGCGCATTAGAGGTGTGTTTCATTTCAACCAGAGGCAGCTTCTTGTGTCTTTCTCTTGCTCTACCTCTCTTTCTGTCGTTCTCTTTTTCCCCCTCTCTCTATTTCTCCCCTTCTCTCTCTCTCTTTCTCTTCCTCTTTCTTTCTTTCCGTCAACCACCCCCCTTACTCTTACTCTTACTTTTCTGTCTCTCTTTTTTCCCCTTACTCTTTCTTTTTCCCTCTCTTCCTCTTTCTTACTGTATCTTTCTGTCTCTCTCTCTCTTCCTCTTTCTTTCTGTCTGTCTGTTTCTTTCTTTCTTTCTGCCCCCCCTCTTCCACTCTCTCTCTCTCTCTCTCTCTCTCTCTCATTCAAACACACACACACACACACACTCTCTCTCTCTCTGTTTCTGTCTGTTTTATTCTCCCCCTTTTCTTTCCTTTCCAGCCTCGCACCCCAGCTCAAACACTCGGAGGTGGTGTGTATCAGAACAGGTCTTTTAAATTCCGTGGGCTTTTCCGTCACCTTAAAGCAAAAAAAAAAAAAAAAAATTCTGGCGCAAAAGAAACACAAAAGAAAATGATGACGATTATCGTTATTATATAATTAACTTTTTTTTTTAAAATAAGGGTTAAATTAGCAAACCAGTTTTTGACACTTAAAAAAAAAATCATTTTGTAAACACAAGTGATCCGAAGTTTATATTCGATTTAATAATATTTAAAAATATTTTTGGTTTTTGGCACTTTTAAAACATTAAAACTTCTTTTTGAGTGGAAAAAACCCGCCCCAGATTATGTTAAATAGTAAATAACGTGGATGTCTTACTGTTGGGTTTCTCAGGTGGCGGTAAAAAAAAAATGTCCTGGTTTAAACAGGGACGTAATCTGATTATTAAAAACGGTTGAATAAATTTTCCTGAAATTTTTTTTCCCGGATGGTCTTGAACTGGAGCTTTATTTCCATCTTCTCACTTCTCACCTCCTACTGTGTACTCGGAATCCGAGTACGGCTTCGTGATGCAGCTATGTTTGTTTTTTTTTGTTTTAACGGTGTGTGAAACGGTGTGTGTTGTAAAAACTCTCCAGCATCGTTAGTTTGGTAGCTACACTACAAATGACACTAGAATTTTTATCAGAATTTATTTTGTCGTAATGACAATGGGTTGTAGTAAATGTTCCACGACGCTAACGATCGACGTAGAGACGACGCTTTACAAGAAATCGAACAGGATATTTTAAGCAGTGGAGTTTATATATAATGATATTTATAGCGGTTTTTGTTTTCGGTCGCCGCTTTAACGGCGATCGGGTTTGATTCCTATCTGTACTTTCGATGTAGCTGTGTTGGTTTTTTTGTGGAGAAATGAGAATAAAAATGGAATCGTGGAAGCTCACTTAAGTGCTGATATCCATAAAGAGCCGTTTTTGCGAATTTTGAAGATTTCTCGTAGAACAAAATCGCAAAAGTGAGACTGGAAACGACTCCTTTAATTGCGTGTTATCACAAAAAACGTGTAAACGCTTAAAGCATTTTTGGTTTTAAGCTACGTAAAAGTGATGAAATGTAAGCAAGCGATATAGCTTTTAAAAAATATTTTAAAATATATGTGAATTTCTCTTGATTTACAAGTTTACGCATATTATTATTATTATTATTATTATTATTATAAAAAAATTACATTTTTAAATTTGTTACAGAATCAACACAAAAAAAAACAAGAAAGTAATTCTTTTTCTTTTTTTTTTTTTTTCTTTTTTTTCTTGAAGTGGGATTTGATTTGATACCGTGTCGCTCGGTCGTTGCAGAAATGATCGCTACTAAAATAAAAAATTAAGAAAAGACTCAAAGGTTGTAAGACTGACAGGATGAAATGAAGGTACGGATTGAGACAAAGGAACCTGGAAGTTGATGTGCACCGGTGATGATACGACGAACGAAAAAACATGATTGGAGGATTGGATATCAGAGGTTTCTCTTTATGTTGTCCGCCACAGATGTTAAAATAAGCGACGACTAAAGATTATACTGTTTTAATGCTTTCAATGGAAATAAAAAAATGAGAAAAATAAACAAGTTTCTGTCTCTCTCTCTCTCTCTCTCTCTCTCTCTCTCTCTTAGCTTTGAGTGTCTGAGTGTTAATTAGCATGTTTTTCATTCCTGCTCTTAAAGTAAGGCTAAATGATGGTTCCGGTAAATGTTTCCTAATACCAAAAATTACGATATAATTCAGTCCCGACTGCTTTGTCAAGGTAAACATATAGAGACTGTCTTACCCTTTTCAGACACTAGATGGACACTAGAGTAACGGTATTTTTTCTTGCTATACCGAAAGTAAAATTTGTCGTATTTATTCGTAAACATTCTAGTTTATTAGCATGCAGAATTAGTAGGCAAATACTAGTAGCTCAGAGGTTAAGGTGTTGGACTGCTAATCAGAATATCTGGGTTCAATTTCCAGCACCACCAGGTTGCCCCTAAGCAAGGCCCCTTAACCCCCAACTGCTTAGTTGTATAAAAGAGATAAGTGTAAGTCGCTTTGGATATGGGAGTCTGCCGAATGCCGTAAAAGTGAAGTCAAGTAAAGGTAAATTTGTTACCAGATGTTTATAAAAGAACCCTGTTGGGAATCTAATAAAAGACTTGTCCTATTTTTGACCTGGATACGTTTTGGCTGGAGCTTTTTTTAATCAGGAATACAGTTGCGTAATCTTTTCCGGTGAGCACAGTGAGACAGAGGCTCCGACTCCAAAACCGGCATACAAAGGCTCGGAGAACTTGGCTTGGAACATGTGAATAAGCTCCATAATTTCTGACACGGCATAGAAGGACACCGAATTACCAGCGTAATCGAGGTACACGCCAATCCGGGAGGTTCTGGGCAATCTTGGAATGTCTCTGTCCATCTTGTTGTGCCAGGCCGAGTATCCAGAGTCGGAACACAGGAGGCTCCAGGATCGGTCGTTGTAGCCAAGGAGGCTTTGGGAGTTTTTCCCTTTGCGGCTGATGCTCTTGTAGGTGACGCCAACAGAAAACTCGCCGCTCCACTCCACCTCCCAGTAATGACGGAAGCCACTCAGGGGCTCGGAACACAAAATCTGGGACAAAGGTTACAGGGTCAAAAATGACACAAATCCGATGTTATATAAAGTTAAGCTTAAAAAACATGACAAAAGTCAATACAATATATATAAATGTTAGACTGTATTTGTCCGTTTTGCTTTAAATCTTTAATTTCTTTTTTGTTTTATTTTTAAAAGGACATAGTTTAATTTTAGGAAACAACCCCGTCTCATTGTTGTACAGCTACACTGTTAGCTTTGCAGCTTTGTACAATTATACAATCAACTAAATTCCCCCCAAAAAAATACCTGGCAAAAGCCGTCAAAGCGTTCCGGATGCTCTGGGTAAAACTGAACCATGCGTTTCCTAATGACCCTGCGGTTCCCGTCAGACAGGACCAACTCCTTATAGGCCGTATTGGCGTCAAAAGTAAGTCTCACTGTATCTGTTTGTAAAAACATTCATGAGCCTCTGTTCATTCATACAAACCCTGAGATCAGGTTACATCATCACAACTTACATTTAAGGAAGTCTGCTCGAGTTTTGGGCTCCTGAAGATCAGTTTTTGTTAGTGTGGAAGAAACACTACCTAAAAAATGGATGAAAAATAACCAATTAAAGGAATCCTGTTCAAAATAGGTTAACAGTGGTAATAAACCACTTATTACACTTTTATAATGTTAACAAAGTGACAGCTTACTTTTAAACCGAACGCCGCTCCTGGGGATAAACACATAGACAGGAATGTCGCTCACTATGGATAGACGGAATAAAAATGTCAGTTTGGATTCCTGGAGGAGAAGATCTACTAATGCTAAGTCTCATAAATCGTTGTTTTCCAAATTGGTTCTTGGTTAATCCACAACTGACAGTATGGTTGACACCTTTTTTAGACAAGCTGTCCATCTCTTTTTTGCAGATATCATCCAGATGTTCTTTCATGTCAGTCACAGTTTTGGTAACCTCACCAAAAGAGAACTCCTGGTTGATCATCACTTTTGGCACCATTGGCTCTGGGGCAATGCACAGAACTGGGAAATTCTGCAAAAGATTGCACCTTGATTGCACCCACATTGGGTTTGATGTGTAAGTCTAATAATATGCAGAATACATAACAACAGAATGGCTCCTATTGCCACAAGTGAGATGCTAATACATTTCGGCGGTTGCCTTTCTAAATGTATCCAAAGTTAACTTTCGAGTTCTGTTAGCTTGCAGTTGTGTACCTGTAAAAAATGTATGTTGTCCTCTGTGTCAAGTATATGTCGTAATTCTGTGTCTCGCCGTTGAAGCTCCAAAATCTCCTGCTCCAGGCGCTCTACATAGCTATCAGCCTGCAGAACCCGTTTAGTTAGAAAACAAGGTTACAAGACGACAGCTAAATAAGACGATGTTATATTAATCAAGAGAGCTGGGAATTGACTTGCCTGTGCCATGGCAGACTGCAGGTTGGCTTGAATGAGTTGACAAATCTCCCCATGCCAGCGCTCCACAGACTGCAGCATCTCGCTGAAGATCTTATCACTGGCAGCTTGGGCACGGTGAGCATTACCCTAAAGTTAGAATACAACAGGATCAAAATCAGTCCAAAACCAATTCAAGCATCTAATATGTTGCTGGAATATAGTATGTAGATGATATACCTCCAACCTGGACCAGTAAAAGAGGTTAATCTATTCCACCAACAGATGGCAGCAATAAATAAACCAGTACACGAAAGTCCCTGAACTCACCTTCAGAACATCCACATTGTGTCTGAGGTCCTGTAGTTCCTTCATGCGCTCCTGAATAATATGCTGGACTTCGGACTGTGTCACCACCAGCATTTTCTAAAGAAAATTTGCACCTGTGAGAAAGCACTTATGAACAGTTTTAGGCAGCTCTTTGTCTTGACCATCGTTAAGGGGGGGATCTGGAGCCTATCGTGGGAACCCTGGGCACATAACCGGAATACACCCTGTAAAGGTGAACCAGGGACTACAGAGCTGTCAGGGGGCAATGCCCCTACTTACAGATATAGCATAACTTAAAAATAAAGAATAATAACAATTGTCATACAAGTTTTATCTTGTCGAGACTTTTATGCAGGGAAAATTTGTTTCTTAGTGCATCTGGAACATTCTTCATTTTGTTAAAATCCCACATTTGAGCAATATCACAATTCCTTCATGTTTATCCTACACAGTCTTAGCATGAACCCTACTGTTTTCTCCTAATAAGCGAGTTTTATTAAAACTATCTATATCGGAAATTTAACGCTTTTCTTCTAGTATTTCAATAAAGGTTGATCTTTCTTTAGCTGTCTTACTTGCTTGTCGGCACGCTCATCCTCTGCACTAACCGTGTTGTGGCCACGGTGCTCCCTCACCGTGCAAAGGACACAGATACACATCTGATCCGATTTGCAGAACAGCTCCAGGCTTTTTTCATGCTGTGGGCAGATCTTGCGATCTAGATGCCCCGTCTCATCCACCAGTTTGTGCCGCTTGAACGTGGCTGACTCATAGTGAGGTTTCACATGCGTCTCGCAGTAGTACGCCAGACAAACCAGGCATGACTTGACCGCCCGGTTCCTTCTGCCCGTGCAGAAATCACACAATGAGTCCCTCTTGAGGTCTGGAAAGGGGGTTAATGCCGGTAAAGGTGACTGATGATCACGAGAACTAACACTGGGCACGCTTCGGCGAAGGACAGGTCGAGGTGTAAAAGTTGCCCGACACTCTGGGCAATTATAAACTCCCAGGTGGTCCAGTTGGTCCCAGTAGATCTTAAGACATTCCAGGCAAAATGTATCTCCACAAGGGATGGTGACAGGGTCCCGCAATGCACCAGCACACAAACAACACATATAAGAGTCTGCCATGGTTTCGAAGACTTTATGCAAAGAAAGAAAAAGAAAGAAACTTGAAGCGCAGTGCCTGTATTTATATAGAGGAACTTGGATTGCTGAGCCAAATACAAATCCTGAAGGTAAAGGTAAGACCTTGCTTGTATGTCAACAAAGATATTAGCTTGATAACAATGTTGATGCTGAGGGAGGTAATCATGAATTACATGTCCAAGATGCTGAAAGACACCAGCATGGAAACTGTCTAAAAAGAAAACGGGATGACAAGATAAACACATCCATGATTTGGAAAACACAAATTCCCAAGTGGTCCTTCTGGAAAAGCTAACTGAAAAAACCTCTTTTAAAACCTACTTGGGTTACATACTACTTTATGTACAGATTTTGTATCCATTAAAAAGGAAACATGGCTTCTATTTGGTTAGTTAGCTCGATAAGTAATTTAGCCGTATAGTACAGAATCGGCTCCCCATTGGTGTAGATGGTTGTATGCATTTCCTGCAGACGTTCCCACAAATCCTTGACGCAATGTTTCTGCGCTCGAGTTTCATTCCAGACAAGCATTGTGTCAACAACAAACGCTTATGCAGGTAGACGCAGGCATAACATAGAGTACATCTCAGAGAGACGGTGTATGTTTGTAAAGGTCATTGGTTTGATAGTTTTGTTAACAGTCGTTAACCTTTTATTCTAAATAAAAGCAGGGACAATGACGAGCTTGATGCACATCCTGCAATCTGATGTTTAAGACTTTGAGGCAGAAATTAGAAGAACTGACCCTTTCTAAATCCAGGCAAACCCAAAGAGCCTGAAACCTTGGATCTGTGAGACAGCAATGCTTCGGCATTTTGCTGTCCATGCTTTGTAAAGGCATCTATAAGTGCGTAAATCCAATCTTCTACACTCCTATTTGAAAGATGGTATTCCGCAGTACTCCTAATGACCACAAGAGGGAATAACTAGGGTCTAAACTTCAGCAGTTTGCTTAGGGGAAGATGTTTGAAGATCATGTTACACATTGGATCTCGCCAGTTTGCACAAGCAAGTTTTGTAATATAATGACATTCTTGTCACGAACACATGTTTTTGAAAGTTCACCACATGAGAACACAGTAAAAATAATAAAAGAAATCTCGGGTTATATTAAAGAATCATTACTTACAACTTAGGCTCATACTCTAAACCTTAAAGTATGAATTTACAAATTTACATTCAGTGATGGTTTTTTTTGTTTTGTTCCAGCATTAACGTCTTTTTCCAGTTAAGCAAGTGAAGCTATCTAACCACAACAAACAGTTGAGGCATTCAGACTTTAGGGTGTAACGAAGGATCTGGGATATGTGCTAACAATCATGTGGGTGCTAGCATAAAAAATGTAACCTTTGAGATAGCTTCACCCCAAGGCAATAAACAGTATGGGTAATAGAGCTGGCATCGTTGTGTTGGGTTTTTTCCAGGTTTCTCCAAGTTCCCAACCAGTACTAGGGGTATATTCCTGCCTTTTACATTGAGCTTTTCTGGGATTTGCTTCAGATCCACAGTGAATGCCTTTTTGACTTTATTTTCCTCTGGTTTCAGTTTGAGCCTTTGCTTTGCCTCTTGCAAACTTACTGGGGCAAATCATTGCAGCCAGACGATCTGGAGTATAATTACTCCCAATCTGTTCCTAATTCATTTTCTGATGCAACATAGAAAGAGGAGGTCAAGATACAGTGTTGTACAAGAAGACAGCGAGAAAAACCGCTAGAAGGGTTCTATCCCCATAGAAGGGGGCATAGAGGAAGTGTCCTTCCTGTCCCCATAGAAGGGAAAAGAACCTCTGTGATCAAGCTTCCTCTGTTTTTACTATATATAAGCTATATATTCTTTATTTTACGTCACATATTGGAATCTCACCACCTAAACGTGATGAAATTATTCAGCTTAGGATCAGGATTCAGGACCCAAAGCAAAATGGTCCACGTGCATAAAGTCCAATTCAGACAATCAGATTTTAGTCTTTGGTTCCTAGACATAATGGTGAGTCGATGTTGGACTATCAGTTGTTGGTATGAGGCAAGTGCCTTACAGGATCGATGATCAAGATCAGCGGGAGCAACGCCACAAGAGAGCATAATAACATTTACACAGGAAGCTTACTGATTTGATGTCCATTTGCAGCAGCACTTTGGCCTCTAAAGAGAGTAGAAAAGACAGTGTAAGATTCCATTCAAGGGGGGTCAAAGTTTAATGGCGTAAACTTACCCTGGTTGTCCTAAACTTCTGAGGTTCAGGGTTTGAGTCCTGTTTCTGCTTTGTGTAGGCAGGGTTAGCTTTTTCTCCCCATGCTTGTGTGGGTTGGGGTATACCAGAGGTACTCTGGGTTTCTGCTTTAGGCTTCCTATAGGATGTCTGGCATCTCTAAATTGACTGTACTGAGTGTGTGTAAGTGTGTGTGTAATTGGGATCTGCGGCGGGTTGGTACCTTGTCCAGGGTGTCTGCTACCTCAGAAACAGGATATGCTTTTACTTTAATAAGCGGTATGTAAATGAAATAAAATTAGGATAAAATATTAAAAGTTGAGTCCGTACAGTATATTTTCATCTATCTGATCAGTCAGGCTTGAGGGCCTTGCTCGGGGGCCCAGCAGTCGCAGCATGGTAGTGCTGGGAAATAAGACGATTATCAGTCGATTAGCAGTTTTTAGATTTTAATCTATACACTTTTATCATGTATTTGGTCTGCTAACCATCTCTCTCTCTCTCTCTCTATCTCTCACACCCTTTTCTTTCTTTGTGTGTGTGTGTGTGTGTGTGTGTGTACGTTATCTTACAGCCTTTGTGCTATAAGCCTGACTAGGGTGTGGCAGCAGAGAGAAAAATAAAGGAAAAAAAACAGAGAAGCAAACAAAAAAGCAGTGAGAAAAATAAATAAGAAATCGAAAAGAAAATCAAGACGAAAACAAACAGACAGATGAGGATGCACACAGTTGGAGAGAAGGATGGCTAGAGGGAGAGAAAAAAAGAGAAAGACAGTTACCATGATGTCATGCTTTGTACTGGGCTGTGCCTTGTCTCCTCGTTCTGCTTCTCTCCTCATTTCCTGGGTTACGTCACACAGGGGCTGGATATGTACACGGAGATCAGGGAAAGGAGGAAGGAAACACACACACACACACACACACACACACACACACACACACACACACAGCATCCTTGTGCAAGCATCACAATATAAGGAGCATCCCTTCCAATTCACAGGTAGGCTGTCTTATTTATAACACACACACACACACACACACACACACGTCAGGAAATAAAGCAATATTAACAAGTTTAGATCTTATATTAAGAACAATCCAGAACGTACCGTCTCACATATTCAATATGGCCGAAATTGATTCAATTGAACATCATATCAAAGAATTAGCAGCATAATAATATTTAAATATTCACAACTGTCTGGATTAATATATAGTTTAATGAAATTGCAATATTGAGCATGTGTGTGTGTGTGTGTGAGTGTGTGTGTGAGTGAGCAGACGATTTTAAGTGCTTTTAGCCTGAGTGCTTGTCCAGTGGAATCAAGTCATCACATCTATCAGCTAGTCAATTTCATTAGCCGTGAATGAAGGAACGTTTATGGGCTCTAAAGAGGCTGTGTGTTCGAGTCTTGTGTATGAAAACACTCTTCTGGTCAAATACATGTGACCTGAATTTCGACTAGTATTTTATTTTATTTTTTTCAGCTAACCGTCTATGCTAAAATGTTGTACAGTATAATTTCGGTGTCTTTTTATAGTCATTCGTCAACACATTTGAGAGAAATGTTAATATTTTTAGTACATTTGTGTCATTTTCTATGTCATTGCACTGTTTTAAAGCCCATATTTAAGATAAAACCATTATGCGCTAGTTAAAGTTTTATATATATGCACTTCTTTTCCTACATTTACATCTTTAGCAGTCATTTTAGTCAGGAAACGAGATGCCGAAACATGATCGTTTTCACATTCTCAATTCGTTTGTCATTTCTTTCTGTTACAGTTTTTGCATTTTAAGATTTTATTAACTTATGCTAGCGCGATAAAACTACCTAAAACAAACAACGTAGACAATTTCTTTGTTAAACATTTCGTTTCTGTGGAAGAATTGATCATATCCTGTCATCAATTAACACACCTGTGCTGCTTTGTTTTTTCAGTAGCATGGCGGAAGGTTCCGGATCGGCGTCTTTGGCGGCGGTTGAGACGGCGTTTAAGAAGTTTGCCGTGCATGGAGACACCAAAGCCACGGGGAAGGAGATGACTGGGAAAAACTTTGCCAAGCTGTGCAAGGACTGCAAGGTGATCGACAGCAAGGGTGTCACCAGCACCGACGTGGACATCGTCTTCAGCAAAGTCAAGTGCGTTTTTTCAGCTAGTGTTAATTCTTATAATATGGTGGTATGTCAATATATTTAGGAAGAGAATTATCCTAGAACACTTTGTTTTCAGGTTAAGGCCATGTTCAAAGTTTGGCTAATTTGCAGGCATCTTTTAACATCTACACAGAGACAGATTCAGAAAGGTAAAGATTTCTCTGATGTATGTTCAGCTCCCCTATGACACTCCGTATCCCTTTCCAGGTTAAAAGATTTCGTGCGGCGTTCCCATTTAGCCAGTGGAAATTGCCAAGGAATAAATGAACAAGAAGATGTTTAGAATAGAAATAGAACTCATGAGATGCTTGTGTGTGTGTTTTAGAGCCAAGTCAGCACGTGTGATTACATTCGATCAGTTCTCCCAGGCGCTGGCAGAGTTAGCTCCAAAGCGCTTCAAAGGCAAAAGCCAGGAAGAGGCCCTGCAGCTCCTTTATGGCCTAATCGCAGGCAAAGAGCCAGCAAACGTGGGTGTTACGGTGAGTGTCTCACGACCAACAGTTACATATATTGTCCATGAGGTAGCTCTTACTTCTGTGCGTCTTTGTTACCTCTGTGTGTCCTTGTGTCTAGAAAGTGGCAAAGGCGGGAGCCGTGGACCGTTTGACAGACAGCAGTAAATTCACCGGATCTCACAAGGAACGCTTTGACGAGACAGGAAAAGGGAAGGGCAAAGCAGGAAGAGAGGAAATCCCTGATACCAGTGGCTATGTGGGTGCATACAAAGGCCAGGGCACTTACGACGACAAAGTGAAAGAAGGGGAATGAGACAAAAGGACGGCGGTTATCTTAATGCATGTATTATTGTGCGTTATGGACGTTGTATTACTGCTTAATACCGAACAAACCGAAATAACCTCAACAGCCATGATCATGTACAGAAACTTCCTGCATGTTTTAAACTCTGCTAAACACTTGCATGGCCTACAAATTCTTTAACTCTCGGTTCTGTCCTAATATTAGTGCCTTATCGAATTCATCACTAACACTGTAGCTTTGGTGTGCTGTGAGAACCTTTGTAGCTTTCTGCGCTATTATCGTTAAATTAGTAACAATTGCACTGTTTCCTCTAACCGTGTGGGTCGTCAAAAGCTTTCCGCCTTACACTTTCTCTCTGTAGCTGATACTTCAAATGAAATATTCCCAAATAAAATAGATTCTCAAATCAAAACTATGTGTGTTTTTTTTTTAGATTTCAATATAACACAATGTAACCTGTATACACTTAAATCAGTAAATCAATATCATGCTTTTGTGTACAGCTGTAAACAACAAATTAATCGATTAGGGGTCTGGTTGTTGGACCAGTGTGATTTTATGGTCCTAGATTTTGGAGCTTGGGAAAGCCTTTAATTACACTTAGTTCTGGATGCGGTCAAGTTTGTATCTTTGATTGTGTTGATTTGGAACCTTAATCTTGTCTGTCTGGATCAGTATAAAAGTTTTGGTTTGATTTATAAGGGGGGGGGGGGGGGGGGGGTGGTAGGGGGGGTAGGTTCAATTCTAAACATGGGCCCAACAATTCTAAGGGCCCACACACAAACATACAAACTATATTCTTTAATAAGGGCCCAAAATTGCTAGAGGTACCCTGGTTCTTCTGTGTGTTTTGGTTCTTGTAAAACATGGGGTCTTGATCTTCTGCCGTGTAGGGGTCTTGATTTTCCCGATTAGTGGCCTTGTGGGATTTAGTGCTTTGATCGTGCATGGTCTGGATCTTAATTAATCTGGGCATTGGATTTTGTGAGCCTGGAGGCCTTAGTGTTCACTTTTGCAAGTTCTAGATTTTGGACTCTGAGGGGTCCAGACCCTGAATCTTTTATAGCCCAAATATTGGATCATTTTATTGTCTGGGTGTTAAACTTTGTTGAGTCTGAACTAAAGTGAGTGTTTTGGAATTTATAAAGTCTTTAATGTAGATGATGCGGTCTTAATTTCATGGGTTATGTGTGATGTGGCCTGGATTTGGGATACAATTGGAATTTGGATCTGGGTCTAATTTATTGTTGTAGCTTTAATTTCGCAGTCTGTTTAATGAACCAGCTTTCTAAATCTTGCGGGTTCTTGCTTTGGGTTTGAATGTAGGACCTTCTCTGTAGCAGTGGATCTCTTTTTCAACCACAACATTCTATTGGGAATAAGTTCTTCGATCTGTTTCAAGGATCTTACACAATGTTTGACTTCTCTTTAATTGAATCTGATTTTTACTCAATTTTCATTGATTCTTTGCTCCAGCTGTGTGTGTGTGTGTGTGTGTGTGTGTGGGTTGTGGGGTGGTGTGGGGTGACCACTGCTGTAGATATGTATCTTTCTTACGTTCTCGGTGTTTTGTTAACCTCCAACCATGCTACACTGATTCAACAAACATACACCGTTTCACTTGTCAGTTTTTCTGAGAGGAACTGTTGTATATTTTTGTTTAGAAATAAATTTGATATATATATAAGGTTCTACATGTTTCCCCGGAACAGCTGAGGGAACCGTATTAATCTATAGGGAAACCATCAGGTAAAAATGTTAGTTCAACAATGTTGGGAGTTTTGTGTGTTATATCTATACACAAATGCATAAACCCATATTTGTCCAAAATACACAAAAAAGGTATAAAACATAAACAGAAATAAGATCCCGATGAGCTTAGAGATTCCTATGTGTGTGAGAGGAAGGAGTTGAGGAACCATGAACTCCACCCATAAGTCGCTTCGATTAATACTGATCAAACACAGGTTAATGATAGCAAATAAGAAATGATTGATGTCTGGCCATCTATATCTCAAATCCAAACTATATCAATATTAAACAAAGCTACACTCTGTGTTTGTTTTTCCGCGGCTAAACTGAAACGTTCTGGATGATATTTCTTCTTCTTACTTTTAAAGGAAAAAAAAATATCCAAATCAGGTTCCAATAAGTGTCACAAGTTGCCCCGGATACCATAATGCATCGATACCATTTGCTGAAGCCTGGCTTCAAAATTTAGGCCACACCCCCTAAAGGATACAGTCGCTAAGACTGTTAGCTTTACAGTTGCACGGTTGTAGATAACAGCATGTCACATGGTTAAAAACACATCAACATGTAAGTTAAAGGCTTGACGTGAGACATGTCCTGGCTGATCGGCTACTTTCGGAGAACTTTGTGTAAATAGAACTTTTTTTGGCAGGCGTGTTGTTTTAAAGTGCGGATGTTCGGAGGAAAGATGCCAGCTGGAACCGGTTATGTCTCGCTTCAAACATTTTCCACTATAAAAAAAGTTCTGTTTATGGAAGAAAAAAAAAAGATTTGTCAGAATGTATCTGTCTTTTTTTTGTGAGGTGTGAGGACGTACAGAAATGTGTGAAGGGGAGGTGGATTAGCGCAGATTATGCTAACTTGCGTGGATCACGCGAATCTGTTTGGAATTTTAGTCCAAGGAGTTTTAGGCCAAACAATTTGACAAAAAATGTTAATATTTAGAAATTTTGTCTTCATTGTTTCACAATGTGTTCAGGCAAAAGTTCCAACCACTAATAACTGATATACAAATACCATAAACACATTGTGAAACAAGACAAACAGCAACATTTGCTGTCAAAAAAAAATGTTTGTCAACTCCGGTTTCATCGAACAGTCCAAAAACATGTATGTTCGGTGGATTGGTGATTCTAAAATGCCCATAGGAGTAAGTGTGTGTGTGTGTGTGTGTGTGTGTGTGTCTGGTTGTTTGTCTGTATGTGTCCCTGTAATGGACTGGTGACCTGTCCAGGGTGACCCCTGCCTTCCACCCAGTGACAGCTGGGATAGACTCCAGCAGATCCCCGTTACCCTGATTAGGAATAAGCAGGTATAGACAATGAATGGATAGATAGATGGATAGATGGATGGATAGATAAATGAATGGATGGATAGATGGTTAGATAGATGGATGGATAGATGGTTAGATAGATGGATGGATAGATGGATGGATTGATAGATGGATGGATGGATGGATGGATAGATGATGGATGATAGATGGATGGATGGATGGATAGATGAATGGATAGATGGATAGATGGATGGATGGATGGATAGATAAATGAATGGATGGATTCGTTCTTTTTTTCATTCTTTTTTTTCTTTCTTTCATTTATATTTTTGTTTTTCTTTCTTTCTTATTTCTCAATAAACACACACACACACACACACACACACACACACACACACACACACACACACTATAAAGCATAAAGTACCGCTAAATCATCATATGGATTCGTTTGTTGTGTGTTTGTTTGTCATAATGTAATCAGTTTGTGTGACTAGTTAATGACATCACAGCGCGTGTTAGGACGAGACCCAAAGACATCTGGTGTCTGATGAGACAGCATGTATGTGTGTGTGTGTGTGTGTGTGTGTGTGTGTGTGTGTGTGTGTGTGATAGTGAGTAATCACATCTGTTATGAGTTTTTTGGACATTCTGCATCATGCATTTACTGATGTTTTGTCTGTGTCCTCATCTTTCTTTTTGTCTCTCTGTTTCTTCCCCTTTGGCATCCTTCTCAATTTCTTTTCTTCTGTCTCTAACTGTCTCTAACTGTCTCTAACTGTCTCTAACTGTCTCTCTTTCACTCTGTAAAATTTTGATTCTCATTTTTCGTCTGATTCAGTGTGTATGTTGTCAATGTTACACACTTTTATGTCGTGGCAGTTTAAGGACAATATTAAACCACAGGACCGCTTTCTTCTTTCTTTCTTTCTTTCTTTCTTTCTTTCTTTCTTCTTTCTTTCTTTCTTTCTTTCTTTCTTTCTTTCTTTCTTTCTTCTTTCTTTCTTCTTTCTTTCTTTCTTTCTTTCTTTCTTATTTCTCAATAAACACCCCCCCCACACACACACACTATAAAGCACATAAAGTACCATTAAATCATTTAAAGCTACAGGTGAGAGTGTTAACACTTGTAAATGTTATTTCTTTAGCCAGTGTAATTCCTTTAATCTCTGTAATCACAGTGCTAAAGCCCAGACCCACCTGAAATACACACACACACACACACACACTCTCTCTCTCTCCCTCTCTCTCTCATTCATACCATCCCTTCCTCCTTCTTCTGGGCAGAGGGGCGAATGAGGCATTCAGAGAATCTGTCTACCTCCAACCCACGATGACGCACGCCCTCCCCTCCTGTTTTCCTAAAAAAAAAGGAAAAAGAAACGAAAAGGAGGGGTGCAGACTGGGGGTGAGACAGAAAGAGAGACAGAGAGAGAGACAGAGAGAGAGAAAGAGCAAAAAAAAAAGCAAAAAGAAGGATGGAACCACAGCCTTAAAAGGTCATGTACTTTTTTCTCTCCTCCTCCAGTGTGTGTGTGTTTCTGTGTGTGTGTGTGTGTGTGTGTGTGTGTGTGTATGTGTGTTGAAGTATTTTTTTCTGACACTCCCTCCTTACAGAGTGAACTTTGAGTTCTCAATAAGAGGAAGCAGATAGCTCTCAAACCCACACACCCTCTCTCTCTCTCTCACACACACACATACACACACGCTCCTTAGGAGGCGAACCTCAGTGCAGCAGGGACTTCTTTCCACTTACACAGTGAGTATTAAGTACACACCCTTAGAACGTGTGTGTGTGTGTGTGTGTATGTGTGTGTGTCTGTGTTATTTGCTGTCTGATGTGGAAGTGTGTGAAAGTTTAACTTAAACTTTGACTGTGGTTTAATTTTACACACACATACAGACAAGTGCGGACAAGAGCAAGAATGCAGCAAGAGAGAGAGAGAATCTGTGTGTGTGTGTGTGTGTGTGTGTGTGCGCGCGTGATTTTAAGCATAGAGTTTTATTGTGGCATGTATGAAGAACAAGATTCTGTTCTCTCTATCTGTCTGTCTCTCTATCTATGTCTCTGTCTCTCAAATGAACACACACACACACACACACACACACACACACACATCTGTCTTACTCTCAATTGTACAACAGCTCTGTTTCTTTTTAAATCTCTCTCTCTCTCTCTCTCTCTCTCTCTCTCTTTCTGTCTGTCTATCTGCTTGTTCACTTTTAGCTTTATGGATAACAATCAAAAATACACCAAAGCTTTACTGTGTGTGTGTGTGAGAGAGAGAGTGTGTGTGTGTGTGTGTGTGTGTGGTGGTTTAGATTTAAACCAGCAAATCCTTCTTAGTAACAGTTTAATAACAAGATCAAAATCTTTGTGAACGCTCTGTATGTGTGTGTGTGTGTGTGTAAAAAAGAGTGAGGCTGCATGACTAATAAAATATTAGACTTTCAGTACTTTCTGATACACACACACACACACACACATGCTGTATAACAGGATGGGTCCAGCCCAGCAAAAGGATATTGCAAAAGATATTATTATCTTACTCTATTTCCTTCATTTACAAACACACACACACACACACGAGACACCTGACCAACACAAGTGCAATACATGCCTCTCCAGGCTAGACACACATACACACACCCATACACACACTTAGTCACATAGTACACATTTCTTACACAAGCACAGGCAGGACCAGCTGGAACACCTCATTGCATCAACAAATGTCCTCAGGTGGACTGATGTCATGTCGGGTCACGTCAGCGATCATCACACACTCATCTATATGTCTTACCTACTTCAAAGACATTATTGTATCTTACATATACACTAGAGATTAGCTACAATCAAGCTACAACAATCGAGTGTTTATTGTTAGCAATATTCGTAGCTACAGTATGTAGTAAATTGTAGCTACCTTTTTAGTACCCACTTTTCGTCTTTAGAGATTAAAACCGCTTCCCGCTGCTACGGGGTAATTTTCCGAAATCAAACGTAACTATAAATACGTCAGATGCTATTTATTAACACATATATGTCCATTTTTGCTGTGCTTTAATGCCATCGATTTCTTAGCTACACTATCTATTATGTGAATAAACGGTCCTCGTAAAAGTATCGTTAAAGCATCTGTGTATAATTTTATTTAAGGTTTAAAATGTCACTGATTTTCTTAAACAGGTGTTGAATTGTGGGTCGGTTTTCTAATATGAGGTCCTCACATCGCATTTACCACTCGAATCTGTGTATAATAATAATAATACACAGGAAATATTTTTTTAAGCACTATGTTATATATATTTTTTAATCAATAACCCATTTAATTTTAACATTTTTTTTTTTTTTCGCAGCGAAAGAGGAGTGTAATATTAGCTAAAGGATGTGGCTGTGTTTTAGGTTCACAGTTAGGCCATTGTTTGCTGCAGACAGGAAGTGCTGCTTGACAACTCGTCTATTTCAAGGCGTGTTGCTGCTGTCGTTCGACTTCGTGTAAAAAGCCACACCCATATTTCATATTTAATCTCAAATTAATATTTAATTTCTTAATTATGTTTAATGACTAAATGATTGGGTTTGAAAGCTGATAAAGTCTTGTGAGAATAAACTCACACACACACACACACAAAGCTCAGCAGTTTGTAATTACAGACTGTAGGCCAGATTTGTGGGTGTGTGCTGCTTGCTTGGTTAGTTGCAAGGCCTCAATAGAGACAGCACACCCACATACACACACATACACACACACACACACACGTTACGCAGTTTATTTTGTTTCTAAAATATCTTTCTAAAATGTTGTGCAATTTCAGTTGAACATTATGTAACTTTAGTAAAAACACAGCCTTATATAAAACTGCTCCGGTCCTCATAAGAAAACTGGTTTAATTAAAAGTTTGGTCCTCAAAGGGATAGTTAGAAAAACTACTGTGTGTGTGTGTGTGTGTGTGTGTGTGTGTGATGTGTTTGAGCGCTTGTGACATTCTCACGGGTGCATATAAACACACAGATTATGTTAGCCACATTAAACCTTGTACCTTTTAAACAAATTATTTATCTATGTTTTCTTTTATTAATCAAGGGCAACTTACAGTTAAAATAAACAATGACAAAACTATCCTAAACACTGACTCGTTCTGTAAATAGTTATGGCTAAACCTGGAGTTATTTTGGTTACAGTACCCAAATCACTACCATGTCCCCAAATTGTAATACAAAACCTGAATCTGTGTTTTATGTTGTACTTTATATCTTTGGATTTGTTGGGATATAATTAGAACAACTAAAAGATTTGATTATAGTTAATGAGGTGAAGTTTCATATATGTAGATTATAGATGTAGATTTATATTTGCCATTAGCATCATTTGTATTACAGATTAGGTCCTCACACGGATGGTAACTTGTGTGTATGAGATTTCTTTTGCTAATTATAAGAGTTGGTTGTGTTTAAATCAACAGCTAAACAAGTCAAAGGTCGGAGGTAGAGTGCAAAAGTAAAGACGTGAATTAGGTCCCCACAAACCCAATACAATGTGTGAATGTGTGTGTTTACAGGAATAATGGCAAACAAGGGTCCTTCATACGGTTTGAGCCGCGAGGTTCAGAGTAAAATCGATAAAAAGTACGACCCTGAGCTGGAGGAGCGGCTCGTCGATTGGATCGTAGCTCAGTGCGGACCATCGGTGGGAAAACCACAACCTGGCAAACAGGGATTCCAGACGTGGCTCAAAGACGGATGTGTAAGTGCATGTGTGTGTGTGTGTGTGTGTGTGATAAATTTAATCTAAATTACTTTTTTGGTTTGAAGCCACCTAAAAATAGCTACAATTGTTATATTGTTGATTTTGCTATTTTAATTGAAGACAAAATATGTTAAGAATATTTAATAAAACTAATTTTATAATAACCTATTATAATAATTTTATAACATTCTATCCCTTCCTTTTTTTCTCCGTCGTGTCTGTAGATCTTGTGTGAGCTCATCAACAGCCTCTGTAAGGACTCAAAACCAGTGAAGAGGATCCAGAGCTCTAGCATGGCATTCAAGCAGATGGAGCTGATCTCACAGTTCCTCGCAGCTGCAGAGAAATACGGAGTCACCAAATCTGACATGTTCCAGACGGTGGACCTCTGGGAGGGTGAGTCCACCATCACTTACTTGTTTCTTTATTTTTAATTTTTATCTTAGATGCCACACCACACTATGTAGTGTCCCATAATGCACTACTGTAGGTAATTTCCCAGTCACACACCGGAGTTTGCACCTATAACACACTTGACCTGTATAGAAAACACGGTGTGGTTTGTGGTAATGATGGTGAAACCTAGTGCACACTGTACACACTCTGTGTGTGTGTGTGTGTGTAGGTAAAGACTTGGCAGCAGTGCAGATGACTCTGATGTCATTGGGAAGTTTGGCAGTTACCAAGGATGATGGGTGTTACCGTGGCGACCCTAACTGGTTTCATAAGTGAGTAATACCATTTCCTCTTACTAGTTTCGCTTTAACCCAGCCAAATGATCACTATAGAAACTTAACAACAAAACACACACACACACACACACACACAAATGCATTTCCTTAGAAACCGATAAATAGGACTTTATCAGTTTTACTGTTCCTCGACCCTACCCAGTACTGTTGTTGCATCATTTCTACAACACACACGTGCTTGTGACTCAACTAACACTGCACTGTCTAGAGGCAAGGAACAGTTTCTGCACAGTTAAATCATTAACCATGTCTGTGTTTTGGCCTGTTTTTGTGGACCAAACGGTCCTTGAATGTCAGGGTAATGTCAAGTCCCCAAAGTCACACGGATGAGTTTGGGTTCGCTTTGTGTGTACGTGTGTTTTAGCCTTTTCTGAGGACCCAACAGTCCTACATCTTCGTAATTACAAGTCCCCAAAGTCACGCTGATGAGTTTGGGTACCCTGTGTTTATGAATTTTTTGAGGACTTACGTAATGACAGGGTCATGTCAAGTCTCCGGAGTCACTCTGATGGGTTCTGATGAGTCTTTTCTTTTTTGAGTCTGGTTCCTCTCATGGTTTTCCCCCTAATATCATCTCAGGGAGTTTCCCTCTGCGCCTCAGGATTGCTCATTGGGGACTGCTTGAGGACTGCTCTTTAAACATAGTTTTGTGTGTGTTTCCCAGGAAAGCACAAGAGAACAAACGGGAGTTTACTGATGAAAAGCTGAAGGAGGGTCAGAGCGTCATCGGTTTGCAAATGGGCTCCAACAGAGGAGCATCTCAGGCGGGAATGACCGGCTACGGACGACCACGGCAGATCATCAACTGATCTTTCTGACCTAGATAAAAATTTAAAGTGTGTTAAATAAGTGTTGGTCAGAAAACAAACTGGACAGTCGCAAGGACCAAAACACGTCTAATCGCTTTACTGTCTTAATAAACAAACACACGGTAGCGTGATACATTCCAGGCCAAAAACAAACTCATCTCGAATTTGCTTAATGTTAATATATAACTGTAATCTCAGAATATTTGTGCATTGTATGTTGATTTTTTTTTTTTATAATAGATGATTTTTCAAATAAATTGTTTTTCAACACAACCGAACTCTTGCTTGTTTGGGTTCGAGTCTCCTGGACATGCTGGGCTTTTAGCCCTCAACTGCTTTTAACCCTCATTTGTTATTTAAAAATGCCAGAACGCCAGAAAGGGATAAGTATGAGTGTATTTGCTCAGTGTTATGTAAGAACAGAGGAGTTTCCATGTCGAGGGAGGTGAGATAAGAAACCCTTCTTCCTCCGTTTAGTTAATCAGTCCATCTCATTACGCTTGCTTGGCGGAGCCCTTTAACATACCCCCATAGATTATTACCGAGGATAAAGAGGAGGCGGGGTGGAGGTTTGCCTTTTTATTTAGCTTTTCAGAGAACGTTAGACACATAAGCCATGTAAATGCCTTAAAATCTGTCCGACTCTAAATGCTATCGTAAAAAATAGCATTGATAAAATTTGCTATTTCCAAATCAAATAAATACTAACAAATAAGTATTTGCCGCAAACAAAATCTTTGTGATGTCATAAAATATTCCTAAGCAAATAATTATACAGTGACTCTGTGAACAAAGTTTCCTATTGGTCAATTAGCATGCCAAACTTTCAATAAATAATGCTGGCTGGAAAAGATGGGGCTCATTTGCATACTTTATTTATACATTCTGGTGACACTGGAAGGGTTTTTTTGGGTGTTGAAACACAAGGCGTGAATTATAATTTAATAATTTTCGCTCTCTTGAATTCTTATTTTTTCCATATCCATTCATGAGACTCAAGTATGTACACGCCATCCCTCCGTCTGTTCTCTCTCCATCTCTCCATTTCCTTCCTGAAATCACATTTTTGTATGCAACAGAATTCCTTCAGCCTGATTATTCTTCCTTCCTTTGTCACATACGCTTCCTTCAAACAACTAAGAAAAAAAGCAGCAGAAACAATAAACTTCATCTGCCAAGAAATTCTCCGCAGCTTTCACCTCCGCACAGTTTCCCAGGTGTGCCAATGCAGGATCTCGGTGAAAAACAAACTTTGGATCCAGAGTTAATGGAATTTCCAGGTCCACCATTCTTCAATCGCATTAGTTGTTGCAACAGCGCCGTATTGATATGGAATCAGTGTCAGGTCACAGTGCTAAGCTGGGTTTAAGGGCGTGGCTCAGGGCGTGTAATCAGGGACGTAGCTATAAATGCTGTATTATGCTATTATAGGATATTGGACATATTTTAATAATAATAATAATAATACAAGTGTGAACTTGAATGAACTCTGAGTCCAGATTGTATCTGTGAAAAAAGAAAAAACAATCAGCTTTAGACTGCCATCTGGTGTTCAGTTTATAAAATCAGACACTATATTTTTCAAATTTAAGTTATTTCGACAACTTTTTGGTAACAATATTAAAAAAAATAAGTACTTTGCTGGATGCGATGTACTTTTGTCATGTTTTTGAAGGAAAGCATTCAACCTGAAATGCAAATATCGTATTAGCATACAAACATCAACCTGTCCTCATTCCTCAAGTTACGTGCTGTCGTTCATCTTGTTAAAAAAGTGTCACAGTTTTCAAAGGTTCTGGCTTAGTATTACAGTACCTAATACTGTATTTGTAGGACCAAACAATAAACCCAAAGGCTCCTGAACTGCTGATGAACATGATCCTGATGTAAAGGTGAGCACTTTGTTCCAACCATGTTAAGTTTCAGTTTCCTTTCTGAAGAAAAACTCATGGATAGGATATGTTTGATTGGAATTATGAAGAGGACATCAGTGGGTGAGTTCAAATGATTCACAGGATAAATAAATAATTATGTTGGAATCTACGATGTTGCTCGGTCTTTAATCTGTATCCTGGTCAAAATTGGTCCTATGCTAAACACAACAGATTTAAACATTTGGCATTTTGGGTGAACCTGTAAATTAGCTGGTCAATATGAAAGTGTAGCAATGAATATTTATAATAAATATTAATGATGCTTCGTACATTTGGAAACCCAGAGACCAAGTGGACATTTGTGAAGAATTTTAAAGGGTTTATTTTGGACTAGTTGGTCCATTTGGATTGGTGCTGGAGATGTTGTCTAGTTGGTCCATTTGGATTGGTGCTGGACATTGGGTCAATTTGGATGTTGCATGAACTTGTAAATTAGTCGGTCAATATGAAAGTATAGCAACGAAATTTTATAATAAATATTAATGATGCTTTTTACATTTGGTGCTGGACATTTGGTCAATTTAGAACAGTGCTGGACATTTGGTCAATTTGGTCCATTTTAGTGATTTTATTTAAAAAATAAGTCGGACATTTAGTGAGGTTAAGGTTATTCGATAAAATGTAGAGATGTTTTGGATTTATATAGTTTAGAAACGTGTTAGGCTTTTGGAAGTTGACAGATTTGGGACATTTGTAAAAGTTCTTTAAATACTGGAATACTTTTATTTATTTTTATTTGGATATTATGGTCTAGCAACCCTCACTTTTACAAAAAAAAGAGACGATGGTAACAAAATGTCGCGCATGCGCAGTTACGATCAGCTCCTACTTCGACATCCGTGAAACAACTTTTAATGTCGTTACGTTTTTGGTTCTGTTACTCGACAGATACTTAAATCTCACGAGACTTGGTACTACACAGAGACGAGACCTTGTTTGTGCTTCAAAACAATCCCGTTAAATTGTATTAATTCTTTAAACATAAAGATACACTGTTGTACTTATTGTGTTTTTTTTAAGGGTTGTACCATACTGGGCGGCGGCGGATGGTATTTGGTACGTTCCATTTCCGCTTGAAGGAGGCGTGAACATACCGGAAGTGGAGTTGGAGAACCAGGAAGCAGTGAACATCATGCCGATCAGTACCGAAACCGAAGAGCAGAATGTTCAGGTATAAAAACAAAACAAAACAAAACAAATAAATAAACAAAAATATAAATAAAGTTATTATTAATATATAATAATATAGTAAATATATTAATATATAAGATATTACACCCCTGTCCAGTTTCGGCTCTGATTTATTAGATTTATTAGAGTTGATTAGTTCCGGTTGTAAAGCAGGTCATGGATATTATTTCTATATAAATTTCGATATAGTAATAAACCTTTATTTTAATATGTTTGTGGGAGTTTTAATGAAACATTTGTGTTAAAGGATGTGTTTATATTGTCGTCTTTAATACAGACTGATGACTGGACCCAGGAAAAGAGTGTTAACACTGACCAGCACTGGGAGCCGTTAATGGTACCGGAACATTAATATCAGTTTCTTAGAGTAAAAAATCTTACTCTTTTTCTTACTCGCTCCCTCTCTTCTCTTTGTTCCCATTTTTTGTTAATTTTTTCTCTCACTCTTTTTGTTTTTGGTCTTTCTTTCGGTCTCTCTCTCTCTCTCGCTCTCTCTCTCTGTTTGTCTGTCCCTTTTTTCCTTTCTGTTATTCTGTCTTCCACTCTCCATCTCTTTATCTTTGTTTTTGTCTCTTTTCTTGTATGATTTACTCTCTTTTTCTTTTTTTTGTCATTCTTTCACTCTGTCTCCCTTTTTTATTTTCTTCTTCTTGTATTTTTTATTGTTTGTTTTCTTTCTTTCTTTCTTTTCCTTCTTTTCTTTTCTCTCTTTTCCTCCCTTTGCAGCGCGTCCTGGTGGAACAGAGTAGCAGTCTGGCGGAGGAGTGCGCCTCTCTGGAGAAACAGCAGACTGATGACGAGCGCGAGCACAAAAGACCACAAGGAAAAATTAGAGAAGATCCGAGACGACAAGCTGCGACAACTTCGGGTCTGTGTCCAGTCTCTGATTCGCCAGATCCCAGGATCTCTCAGTGTTAAATAAAATCAGAATCTCCGGCTTTTCTGTATCTGCTTCCTGATCTGCTCGTTCCAGCAGGGGTCTGCTTTTACAAAC
This sequence comes from Bagarius yarrelli, assembly GCA_005784505.1. Lineage (NCBI taxonomy): Eukaryota > Metazoa > Chordata > Actinopteri > Siluriformes > Sisoridae > Bagarius > Bagarius yarrelli. The sequence goes on from VCAZ01000066.1 coordinate 2,068,678, forward strand.
ATGGATTTGTTTATCATTGTTCTCCGTCTAGGCTCTCCTGGAGAAGATCGAATCGGTGCAGGTGAAGTTGAATCTAAACAGCAGTAAGACGACACGGAAAAACTTCAGCGCCAAAGTGGAGGAGCTCACCGGAGAGAGGGACCACAAACTGGAGGGGAAGAAGAAGTGAGGAGAACGATAGGACATAGAGCAGTGTGTTGATCTCAGGGTTGAGATTTAATAAATGTGTGTGTGTTTTTTTTAGACTGTATCAAGAGCTGGAGGAGTCAGACGAGAGACTGAAGATGCTTATGGAAGAGCAGAGAAATGAAACGTGAGCTGTTATTTATTTATTTTTTTGGGAAGTCGAAATCTTCCTGACAAACACTTTTATTCCCATTATTTTATTATCATTATTAAAGTTACCAGAATTAATGATAATAAAAAATAATAACTACAATCAAGGTTTGTTTGACTTGGTTTACTAGCAAAAAATGTGTGTGTGTGTGTGTGTGTGTGTGTGTGTGCTTTAGACGTATATGGCAGCAGGAGATTGCTGTCTTGCAGCAGGAGATGGAAAGACTCTCCAAACAAGTTAAAGAATCCAATCAGACCGCTCTGATGGATGAGGTCAGCGAAACCTAGAATTACCAAGTCAAGCTATTGTTATTTATTAGTCATAGATAATAGTTGGATTAATGTGTGTGTGTGTGTGTGTGTGTGTGTGTGTGTGTAGAGGGCTGCTCTCGAGTCTCAGAGAGATCTGGCTGTTTCTCAGGTGGAAGACTGGATTGCAGAAGCTGAACGATATCTCGGCACTCTCAGGTACGAGTAATTTGAAAAAAGTTCTTCTTAATTGATTGTGTGTGTGTGTTTGTGTGTGTGTGTGTGTGTGTGTGTGCACGTGCACGCATATTTAACAGGAAATCTGATTTGTGGACAGGTCAGATACTTCACCTCAAAACAGCCGACACCGACTGGAATGGGAGAAAAATCTGGCAACCATTCGTAACAGTTTGGGCAAACTACAGGTGAGGGGTGGGGTTAAACCATTAGGATGACGGGAAAGGGGTGGGGCTTAAGTAATAGTATGACAGGTGAGGGGTGGGGCTAGTGCCCCAGGCGTGAAGGTAAGAAGGGTGGGGCTAATGTACGTCGACTACAGGTAATAGTTAGGATTATTATCTCAGGACTACAGGTGAGAGGGGTGGGGTTAAACCATTAAGATGATTAAGAAGGGCTGGGGCTAAACCATTATGAAACCAGATGACGGGTAAGACTAGGAGCTAGTGCACTAGTTGTGGATGTGAAAAGCTTGGGGCAAATATACTTTGGCTAGGATTATTATTGCAGGTCTACAGGTGAGAGGGGTGGGGCTAAACCATTAGGATGGTGAGGGAGGGGTGGGGCTAAACCATGAGTGTGATAGGAGGGGCTAGTGCACCAAAGGGTGGGGCTAATGTACTTTGGCTAGGATGATTATTTCAGGTCTACAAGTGAGAGGCGTAGGGGCTAAACCACTTGGATGATGGGTAAGGGTGGGGCTGAACTATTAGGATGATTTGTAAGGGGTGAAGCTAGTGCACCTGGTGTGGAGGTGAGGGATGTCTACAGTTGCATCAACGCGCTATAAAGCAAAGGGGTGTGTCTGTGTCATGCCTACAAAAAGGGGGTGGGGCTAAAGCACATAAATCACTGTAACATCTGCTTTATCTGGTCTGTTCTGATGTTTCAGGCATCATATAATGAAAGTCTAAAGCAGCTCCTCCAGGGGAAACAGCTGGACAGTTTGCCTCAAATCCCCCTTCCTCTCCTCCCACACATACCCATGGTAAGTCTCGGTGTGGATTTTGTCTGTGTTGTGTATCAGTACTTTGCATCATTAAAAATATCAATCTTTCCTACCCTTTATTTCTCCCTCTCTAGATAGACTTACTGTATTTCACACCTTACCCTCCAAATCACCCTCCGCAGTTTCACCCAGCACACAGACACACCCCCCCTCCGCTTACCGCAAAAAACCCAGCGGCGTTTATGCCACACATGCTGGAGCAGAACACGGCCGCACCGAGGCAGAACATACCCGACTATGTCCATGCCCACAGCCACCCTCTGTACCCCGTCCCGTACGCTCCTGTCCCTGCGCCCAGGAGTAGTCTCGCACCGGGGGCGGGGCTGGTGGCGTCAGTACGAAACCCGGCCTCGCAGGCGCTTCCTTCAGGACCACAACCTGCAGGCAAGCTGGACAAGCTGCTGGAGATACTCGGCACGCAGTTCCCAAAATGCACCAGGTGCCAGTGGTCATATTGAAGATTACAGATCTAACACACACACACACACACACACATTATGTTTTTTTTTCATCGTGTTTGTCTGGTGTGTGTGTGTGTGTGTGTGTGTGGGTGGGTGTGGGGTAGAGCTCAAATAATGGGGGTGTTGCAGCAGGTAAAGAGTGAGCGTGGCACTATGGCTGGAATGTCTATCGACGACATCAAACAACAAGTGGAACAGAAACTAGCGCAAAACCAGCGGATGGTAAGCAAAAAAGTGTGTATATTAAAATGATTCTCTGGTGTTATTGAATTGACAGTGTTTTTACATTCACATGGCGGATTCTTGTCTCGGAAGTAAACGCTCACTGCTGATTGGTTAAAAGTTTTGCATTTGCATGCGACGGAAGATTTTGCAAAGACTGTGTTTGCGCACAATTTGAAACTCTCGTATTCGGAGCCGTCTTGTCATTAACCTATCAGGTTCAGGCGCAAATCGGTGGGCGGGGCTAAACAGACAGCGATGTCGAAGCGGGCATCGATTGTCTTCTCTGGGGGCGGAGCTTATCCACACGATTACGTCATCGAGTAGAACATTGCAAAACCTGTCGTTTTAACTGACTGAAACAAACATCTTTCTGTCTCAGCCTCCAGGCCCCATAGCGCCCCCTGCAGGCTCCAGGCACTCTCACAGAGCTCCAGTTCAACCTGCGCTGTCTCTCACACGTCCCCCAGTCCCGGGTTCTGCTGCTCATGTCTTCCCGTCCCGGGGCCCACAGGTATCTGCTGACACCATGTGACGCCTACTGAACACGAACCGGGTTACTATTTATTAGAAGTGAAAAATGTTTGTATTTCTGGTTAATTTTTTTTAATCTTATTTTAAATAAATATTTTTTTATCCGTTTGAGTTTCATCCTTCCAGCTAGCAAACTAACTAATCGTTGAACTAGTTTTAGGGTTAACTAGTAACTAGCTCACTATTTTAAAATTGGTGTCGTTTCTAAATTGCATTGATAAACGCACCAATTGTTCTTCAGTGCAGTTGGACGCAGTATTTTGGGTGTCTAGCTACACAGTGTAACGATGAAATCATGTTTTGTTTTGTTATTTTAGGCCGCACCATTTGTGTGTAAACTGTGTTTAATGTGTCAGAACCAAGTAGAACCCGGAACCCAATACGACACAAACTGCACTCATACGCTACACAAAGAGGTGAGAGTGGAATTCATTATAACCCAGATGATCATGATGATGATGAGCTGCTTAAGAAATGTCCTCATTGTTCTTTGTTTGTTTGTTTAAGTGCGTTAAGGTTTGGCTGAAGACCAACAACAACTGCCCTTTCTGCCCCAGCAAATAAAGTTTTATTTTTTTAATAAATTATAAAATTTGGCTCTCCAGGAAATTATGATAATAATCCTTAACCATCCGGTTTAGTACTTAATGCTTTAATGCTTTTTGAAGCTTAATAAAAATCTTCCACATGGAGCATACGAGTGAGTAACGATCCGGGTGAAATATTCCTAAAGATGTAATGAGATCCTGGACATCACATTAAAAACAGGTCTGATCGAATGGCACCAAATAAAGAAAACAAGGACATAATGAGGACAAAAGTTTCCACCTGGATCAGAATCTACTACCGCAGAGGTTCTTAACCTACTTTAGACTTTGGGTCTTCCTCTTTACCTTCTGCCTGGTAGCCAACCAACATCCTCCTACCAATATATTCACTATCTCTCTTCTGGACATGTCCAAACCACCTCAATCTGTAATCCCTAACTTTCTCCTCAAAACATCTAACATGAGCCGTCCCCCTGATGAACTTGTTCCTAATCCTGTCCATCCTCATCCCTCCCAAAGTAAGAATTATACCACTACATGGTGTCAAAAGTCCACCCAATAAACTGATTCAGTCTAAGATAAGAATTTGGTGAGGATTTCTCTATATTTGGTTAGTAATTAACGTTACGACTCTTGTCTTTTTATTTATATATATCTTTTATTTTGTATTCCATAACATAAGACGATTGGTAACACTGACACAACCTGGTACATGAATGTTTGAGTGTAAGAACGTCCTGGCAGGAGCCATATTTAAGCATGAACGGCCTGGGCGACAGACTCGTAGAGGGACAAGAATTTGGCCCTCAGGTTCTCCATGTAGGGTTCGATTTGTCCTTGGAGCTGGCTGGTGTGGGGTGCCAGCTTCTCCTTGACGTCCTCAACAGCCTTCAGCATGTGCTCCTTGTACTCCTCAGCCACAGGGCTGGCCAGGTCCTTCAGGTTCTGCAGCCTGTCTGTAAGCTTCCCACGCACTACCTCAATAATAGGGGCCAGCTTAGACTTGGTCTCCTCGAAGTTGATCTCCACCTTGGTTTTGAGGTCCTCAAAGGCGGGCTGAAGTTTCTGGCGAAGAGCGTTGATCTCCATCTGGCTGTCGGCCATGTAATCACGGAAGATTGGAATAAGACGGTCACTATACTCGTCCAGGTGCTTCTCGATGGCATGGCGCAGCTCAGCGCGGTGTGGCTCCACTTTAGCGTGAAGGTCATCCAGTTCTTTCAGGAAGTACTCGCGCATCGTCTGGGTTCCATCAATCAGCTGGGAGGCAAAAGGTTTCAAGGTGGTAGAGGTGGAATCGGCATACTTCTGCAGGTTGTCAAGGCTCTCAGTCAGCTTCAGCCTTGGAAAGAGAAGAAAGAGAAACAAAATGGAGGTTGGTTACATCTTCCAACACAGATACTTGTCCAAGAACTCCAACATTATACATTTTGTTGCCTAATCCTAAGGGTTATCATAAAGCTAAACAGAACAAGCAGTGGTTGTGATCATGTTGGGCTTACTTGTACATCTCGTAGTTGCCTCCATCCAGGTGTTCTAGGGCCTTGTAGGCCTGGTCTTTTACCTGGTTTAGGTAGACCATAGCGGCTGACTTGAAGTGCTCCATCTGGGTAGGAGCATCAGCCTGGAGGAAACGGGCATGGCAGCCTGGGGACAAACAAAAATGTTACCACACCTATTAAACAGATCTCTAGTGGCCACCAATGTGCAACTTTCCTTTAATTATTGGCGCCTCTGTGGACAAGAAAACATTTAATGAACTAGTTAAGTTCTAGTTAAAAAAAAAAGAGACTCAAGTGTTGACTCACCCAAAGCCAAAAGAAGGGTCAGGGAAAGAGCTACCAATTTCATGGTGAAACCTAGACAAAAACATGACAATAAATAATCCAGAGGTTTAATAAACCGCAAGTGACACATTTGACAAGCATCTTTAGAAGTTTAAGCTTAACAGTGTAATAAAAGTATAACTATTTTCTAGCCTCCTTCCTGTGAGATCTTACCTTTAGCAGTGATGGACACCTGAATGCAGGAACACACGGTTTATATACACCCGAATTCGAGTGTGTGTGTGTGTGTGTGTGTGGATGCAGTTGGACTCCAGACCTCCTACATGGAAGGCTGAAGTTCGAAGGTTACGTGCGGTAGATGATGAATCTAAAGTATCTGAGTTAATCGGCTTAGTGCTCACGATTTAATCTGTTAAATAACCTTACTCAACACACACACACACACACACACAATGCATCAAAGGTCATTACAAGTCACTGATGAGATGGTACTATTTACCTTTCCTTTTGAATTTTTTCTCTTATTTATAATACTTTTTTCCAGCATGAGCTTTAATTAGATTTATAATGTGATGCATTACGATTTGCTTACATAAATAAATAAATAAAACATTAGCGAAGCCTCAAATCGGAAAAAAAAAGATTTCTTTTTATTACTTTATATAAATTAACATTAAACGCTCAAAAACATAAACATTACTAGCATACAAACCTGTCATTTTTTTAACATACATGGTTTTAGATTAGCTGGTTCAGATTTATCCCAGCTGATTAACACACACACACACACACACACACACAAAACACACACACACACACACACACACACACACACACACACACACAGACTCATTTACCAAAGTGCACTGAAAGCCGTTGAGCCGCTGAGATAAGATATGTGGAGACGTGCGACTGTGTGTACAGTTAATAACTGCGTTCATGTCTTTAGTAATAACACAGTAATAAATCAGTTATACTTATTATTGCCAGGTCAACGTGTCTCACAGCGACGAGTCTCACAGCGACGTGTCTCACAGCGACGTGTCTCACACAAATGAACTCCATTATCTATTTTGCTAGTTAGACACTTTGGGCCAGGCCCACCCTGTCAAACGGCTGGCCCACCTATCTAGAGGGGAAAAAAAATATATATATATATATATTTTTTTTGCAGAAATGTGTTTTAATTCAAATCAACAAAACAGTTCTGTCCCCCGTCCCCCTTTTCTGTTACCAAAACCCGAAACCGAAGCTAGATACAAAAAAAATCATAGAAATTACCCCAAAAGTGTTTATTTTTCTGAGCAATTAACATACTTAGAATTTTTTTGCATTCACGTAACGTTATGTATTTTTTACGTCGTAAGAGTTTTCATTTCTTTTCTCGGCCCACAATTTTATTTCGTCGACCGAATTTCACCCCTCTGATTGGACGCTATAATTGTTTTTTTACAGTGTTGTTTTATGGTGAATGTAAATAAATGAAGATGATTTTAGACTTAATGGTAGCGTCACATGGGCTTGTGTGCTCTTTAGACTCGTGTGTTTATAGAGATACAATAACTTAACAGCTGCTACGATTATCCTCAGGTGATCAAAGCGAAAATCAGCAGTTCGAATCGGCGCATTCTGACGTCACAAATGGAGGAAAAACATGATTATTATTAGTTGTATTATTATTATCTATAGTCGTACAGTAGCGTATCCCAAACCTGCTTATTTAATATTCCTTTTAACACAATTCCTATTTAAATAAATGTAAACTTAGCCAGATGTGGTAAATGTTTTGACAAATACACACTAGGTTTCTGCGTTAACCCGATCACACCCGATAGTTTAGCGTAAATCGATTCCATCCCGATAGTTTTACACTGCACAGACTGACTCCAATTTTATTCGTAATATTGGTTTATTAATTTAATTGTAACAGAACGTCCACAAACCAAGCGTATGCATGTTATAGCAGCTATAAACAATATAATTAGCAGTCTTGTTTTTTCCCCCTGATGATGACTATTAAAAAAAAAAACCCAGAAAATTCCGTAACTTTTTTATTGTTTAATACTTTATAAAGGAACTAATTATTAAGTTGTAATAAATTAAATGGCTTTTTGTTTTAAAATTGAATGTCGCCATCATGTGGTAGGTTTGTGTACTGACATTAAAAATACCGGGTTTTTTTACGAGAAAAACTAAAAACTTTATTATTTATTGCTTATTAGCTCCATAAATTTAAACCTAATTATTAAGTTTGATGAAATCAAATGTTTTGCTTTTCGTTTTAGAAAATAAATGTCGCCATCATGTGGTGGATTTGTGTACTGACAGATTAAAAATACAGATAATGTATTTTTTTGCTACAAAAAACCCTTTGAATTTACTAATTTATTGTTTGTTACTATTAGCTTTAGATATTTAGACTTAATTACAAAATTTTAGTAAATAAAATGTTTGCTTTTTGTTTTATAAATAAATGTCACCACCATGTGGTGGGTTTGTGTACTGGCAGCGCCAATGAGGGAAAATTGATCTTTTTTTTTTTTTTATCTAAAAAGAACAAAAAAGACAAGAAATTTTGACATTCTGCATTTGTTTTTTTTTTAATGTACAATTTTTCCACACAGTCATTGACATGTGATGGTGCAGCTAAGCTAACACCCGCTAACATAAAAACATTTGCACATTTTCATCAACATGAAAAGCTTTGTGTGTGTGTGTGTGTGTGTGTGTGTGTAAATTGGTTTGGAAATAAAAGCAAAGTGCTGTTGTGTGAGACAAGGATATAAAGATTTATGGGAATAGATCCTTCTGGAACCGTGTGTGTAACAAGCTGGCAGTATTGGCGCTAGGCTAAAGCATTGTTTATTTATCTCTCTCTCTCTCTCACACACACACACACACACACACACACACACAAAAACACAAACACACACAGCGGTCAGTGTCGTAAATTTCTGTGAGGACTTTGCCAAAGTCTCAGAAACACATAAATAAATTAAAGCACATTAAAAAAAGAGATTAAAACACACATTTTTGAGAATTAACAAAGAAAGTTCTCACATTTTTTTAACAACTTGCTATTTATGACTCTCTCTCTCTCTCTCTCTCTCTTTTTTTTTAATGATCTCATATATTATGTAATGATGTAGGTCTTCCACTGTAAGAGCGATACGTTTTCCTCACGTGGCCCCGTCGTCTTCTCTTACACCAGCGAGGCCCGTCTCTCCTGTGGCGTCTCCTCCAACAGCTGGAGCAGCAGCTCGTGCAGGGGTGTGGCGATGGCGCCGTATCCGGCGGCGGTCAGGTGCAGAAAGTCGAACATATCCCGGACGGAAACGGTGCCGTCGGAGTGCACAAAGCTTCCGCCTGCGTCCAGGAACTGCACGGGTCCAAGACGAGGCAGGGCGCAGCGCAAGTAGGCGTTCACTGCAGCGTTTTTCTCTCTCAGAGGGTTCGGGAACTCGCCTCGGGGTAACAGACCCTGAGTGACACAACCAATCAAGTTGTGAGGAATTAGTTGGTCATTTTTTTAAACTTATTTATTGTTTCTAGTTACCATGGTGAGTTTGAAAACCCTAAAATCTTGGAAATATTATTTACAAATCCACCGATAACGAGCTACGCAATAAAGCTAACTTCTTAACAAGCGAGCAAGCAGCTCAACATGGCCCAGTTTATAGAAAAACGCTTCAGATCAAGAGCATGTGGCGCTACTACATACCCTTCTTCGATGTCACATATATTTACTATTTGCGCTGCTAGCTAGAACATAAGCTTGGTAATCTTGCTAGCGAACCAATCGTTTTAAAGGACAGAAAGGGGTCCACGTTTACACTTGCTAGTTGTTGCTAGTTTACGTATTTATTAAAGGAACTAGCAACAACTATGGCTACTTACTACCTTGCTTTTTTGCTACATTAGCTAGTCAGGTTGCTAGCCTATTAGCAATTAAACGTATTAACGTAGTAAAACAGCTAAGCGATACACACAACATTAAACACACACACACACACACACTCTTTCTTTTTTCCTCTCACCAGGACGACGATCTTGGCTTTGGAAAGGCGTGAGATGAGCAGCTGCACTATGGTCACAATTCCTCCAGCTACCTGCTCGGCCGTGTGCTCGTGATTATTAGTTCCTACCCACAGCACCACCACCTGGTGGGATTCAAACATAACACAACAAATTTTTAATTATGAACGTAACTTACAGATGATATCATCATCTCCCTCTCTTTCTTCCTCTCACCCGTGGCCTGATGTTCTCCAGTTCTCCGTTCTGCAGCCTCCACAGGACGTTGCATGTGGTGTCTCCTCCGATACCGAAGTTGAGCGCGTGAAGTGGTGAAAAGAGCTCCCGCCACACCTGCACACAACCATTTATCCAATCAAAAAAGACTTTAAAACGGGTTCATTTCCGTGACCATACAATTACTATAGAAACGATAACGTATTAGAGCGTGTGCATTAAAAGGAAATTCTGACCAATCAGCTTCCGGAATTAACGCTGTGGGATAATTAGGATATACAGTAATACCTTGACTTATGAGTGTCTTAACTAGCGAGTTTTTCGAGAAACGAGTCGTCTCTAGGCTGATATTTCGCTTTGACTTGCGAGCTAAAATTCAGGTTCCAAGATTCAGACCCCCAACCGCTAGTTAGCGTAGCGAACATCACAGAGAACGCCGTAACATCCGTCCAGCATCCCATGTGTCACTCGATAGCAAGTCAGACATTCGTGTTAGCAAGTGGAGTCGTCTGATCTCCAAGGTAAACGCTGTACATTATACTTAATAAAACCAGTTTATTCCAGTACATCCTATTGTAGTGTTTTTATACAATGTTCATTATTTATAACTTTATTTTTCTTATTTAAAAACATGTAACAAACAAACTGCAGTGTTTCTGGGGACCCGGAATGAATTAATGGCATTTCAGTTTATTTTAATAGAAAGAAATTGTTTCGACATACGAGTAATTTAGGTTACGTTTGTCTTTTCTTTCTCTTCGTTTATTGGCAGAACGTCTAAAGATTGTAATCACATACAAACGACAAATGAGAGCCGAAACAACAGCTGCGCATTTACAAAACGGAACACAATGCGACATTGTGCAGCGCCGCACCGATCCGCTGCAACGCCATACGTCAGTCTCCGGTTCTGGCTGAAATCACTAGATTACTGACTGAGCTGTAAAAAGTTGTCAGATGTTGAGGAATTATAGATCACGACACACACATACACTAAACACACCTCGTATTGCTGCATCAGCTGAACCATGGAGTCCCCGACAAACAGCACGTCGGGTTCTGCATCCTTACACTCCTGCAAGAAGCGGTTGTGCTGCAACACACACACACACACTCAATCAACTCTTACTATGTACATATTTACACCTGAAGCATTTGACTAACATTGATCCCATTTTTTATCCAGCTGAGGGTTAAGGGCCTCGATCAGGGGCCCAGCACACCGGGTATTAAACCTTCGATATTCTGATTAGCAATCCAACATATTAACTACTCAGCTAAAAGTTCTTCCACTTTGCAGATCTATATAGGATTATTTCTGACACACACACACAAATACACACACACTCACCTGTGACATCCAGCGTCCATCACCCTGAACGTCCAGGACCGGCACGGGTTCAGCGGCAGGGTTTTCTTCTCCACTCATTCTCTAAACTTGAAACAAGACAAACTTTAGAACAGCTTTGAAAAGTTTTATAGAATTAATTTTTTTTTTTTGGTTTCGAGAGTGAAATCGCTCGACTCGCCCCGCAGACAGCGGACAGCGATGCGGCAGCGTTTTAGTCTTTTAGTTTTAATGTTCTACGATGATTTTTTTTTTAACTTTAATTTAACAGTTAAAAGCAAAAGGATCTATAAACTAAACCCATTTTTCACTTTTAAACAAAATATTTGCCTTGGGGCTTTGATAAAAGCTACCCATCATGCACTGCAGTTTAGAAACAAGGAGTATTTTAGATCAGTTATATCAACTGCAATAGTATACCTATACCTAAAAAAATACTAAATGCATACAAATGTCTATACATATAATTCATCATTGAGAAATTAGATTTAAGGCTCCTTTTTAAAGGGGCTTCAGTCTCTCCCTGTCTGTCATTCCAAATCCCCGAAATCTTTACTTTTACTTTTAAAAACAAAAAAATAACTACAAAATGTCGATTAAAAAAAAAGATCTGATCTATTTCTTTTAATTCTCTTTGCTAATTTGTGCCCCTATGAAAATCCTACGTGGGGGTTGAGGGTCTTGCTCAGGGGCCCAAAAGTGGCAACCTGGTGAAGTTGGGAATCGAACCTCAATCTTCCATTCAGCAGTCCAGCACATTAACACCCCCAAAGGATGAAATTGTAGAACCGTCCCTGCTTTACAATTGTTTTTTTTTTTTTATATTTTGTAAATTAATACAGACCTGTTTTTATTTTATAAGAAAGGGCCTTGTTTAGGGGTCCGACTTGGTAATGGTGGGAATTGAACCTATGATCATTTAATCAGCATTTACAACACTTTAACCGCTGCTTTTTAAATTTGTTAATTAATAGGTTTACTATATAACAGATCATATAATTAATCTTATTAGCAGAATTTGTTTGTGTAAAAAAAAAAAAAAAAGACAAATCACACCCAAATAATTTCAATACACACACCATTCCAGACACTGTGTGTGAAAGCAAGCAGGAAGCTGGCTATAGATTCAGGCTCTAATTCTCACGACTAGGCTGTACTAGACAGTGGAAACCCTCACTGATGCTCCAAAGCTCTTTTAGTATCCGGATATCTGAATGACGTCATGTTCTAATTAAAAACGCGCATTACAGCTCCATTTATGGCTAAACATCCTTGCAGTACCATTTCTCACTGTATTACTAATAACGTGGGCGCGCACACACACACACGGACACACACACACACTGTCTCACCTGCTAATCAGATGAAATCACTAAAGCAGGAAGCAGCAGGAGGACTGATGTCGGAGGAGGAGGAGGATGCTGCTGCTGCGGTTTGGTGCTGATGCTGCGTTCAGTCTCTGTCGCACTTTTGTTTTTTAAAGCCGACGCGATGTTTATGCGCCAAAAAAATCCTAGTAAACGGATGTGTTCTGAAAATCACGGACGGAGTGGTTTGTTCACCGAAACCAGTTATATCCGCCCCTTTTTTCAGGGTTGCCAGGTTTTTACCACAAAATAAAAATCCAAAACGCATAATTATTGGAAAAATTATTATATACTATTTAACTTATATATTATTAGTATATACTATTAATACATACTATGAAATTATTCTTTACAAAGAGAATAAAGTGTGTGTGTGTGTATGTGTATTTAAAATTCATTTTGTAATATATTAGACATTAAGATTTAGTAATAATAATTTAGTAAATCAGATTCAGGATTTTTTTTTTTTTTTTTAGATCATCTGTGCAACTAAAACTAAAACTGTAAAAATGCAGCCTGTTAGAATAAATATATTGTAGATTTTTTTTTGTTTTAGGCGCCGCTCCTGTATTTTTATTTATTACTTTTATGCGTAAAAGCGCGATTATGATCTGGCAACCCTGAACTATAGTACCGAAACCTGACCACAAGATGGCGGGGAAAGTGGGCGGGGCAGAAACTGATTTTAGTCCCACCCCTTCAGTCTATTTAACAACGGTTTGTGGCACCTGCTTAAGGTTTTTATTCAAAATAAAAAGTCTGTGATGTTGACTTTTATTCTGAAACGTTTACAATTTTTAATAGTTTTTAAAATGCTGCTTGTTATTATTATTATTATTATAAAATATATCAAATAAAAGATGGAGTTTATGACCAAAAAATTAGAAGCATATTGTCATTTGAACAAATAATTAAAAAAATTTTTTTTTTTACTCGTTATAAGTATTTTTATGTTTTATTCTTACAGTTTCAGCTTTTTACTGTTTGTATAGTTCCAAATTTTAATAAACTTTTCTTGAGCTAATAAGTATTTTTTGGGGGAATTAGGAAGTACTTGTAAAATAAAAATAAGAAAGTAACATTTATGATTAAATTGAATAAAGAATAATAACGTATGTTAGTGTTTAGCACTGTTGCCTTACAGTAAGAAGGCCCTGGGTTCGTTTCCTCTGCAGGGGTCTTTCTGTGTGGAGTTTGCATGTTCTCCCTGTGGGTTCTTGCGTGGGTTTTCTCCGGGTTCTCCAGTTTCCTCCCAACAGTCTAAAAACATGTATGTTAGATTGATTGGTGATTCTAAATTGCCCATAGGAGTGAGTGTGAGTGTGTGTGTATCCCTGTGATGGACTGGTGACCTAAGGACTGAGGACGGCTGGGATAGACTCCAGCAGATCCCTGTGACCCCGAATTAGGGAATAAGCGGGTAAAGAAGATGAATGAATAAATGAATGAATAATAAAGTATGTATTCTAAGGTAAATCTATTTGTTTAAATAAATTGTTATGGATTTATGATAATAAATCAGTTGTGATTGTGAAAGAAGTCAACTTTTTTTAATGAAAAATAATTAAGCCCTTGGAATAATAAATAAATAAATAAATAAATAATATACAAATCCAAGGAATTAAAAAAATATATGTTAAGATATAATATAATATAATATAATATAATATAATATAATATAATATAATATATATATAGATAGATAGAATATTAGCGTTTAATTTACAGCACCACCAGGCTGCAACTGTTGGGCCCCTGAGCAAGGCCCCCAAACCCCAACTGCTCGGATCAATTAACACATTAATTTTAATCTGTTGCTATTTTTGACGTCATTTTACATTACGTCATTTTTTTTGGTTATTTGTGGATTTTTTTTTTCCTTCCGCATCAGGATTGAACTTTCGACCCACAGTCCACCATTAGTGCGCGCGCGCCTTGACTGTCTCCGCCTCCCTCCACACGACGATCCTTCCGCTCTCGAGCGCTGCTCGTAAATCGTGTCAGGAGTTTCGGAAGTGAAAGCGCTGAAATCAAATATCGTCTGTACGCACACACACACACACACACACACACACACACACACACACACACTTTGCGTTGGATTTGCTCTGCCGTTTCTCATGTTTCGGATATGGACTCGGTTTCTGGTCAGTGTTTTAGGTGCGCTGCTTACGCCAGGTGAGTTACGAGTGCGCGCGCGTTGGGCTGCGCTTCCTGTTTGCGCAAATTCCAGACGCGGAAATTAAAAAAAAGTTTAAAAAGTTTTTTGATCTTTGTGGGATTTCCGGTTAGAAAAAAGTTTCATTACTTCCAGTCTGGATTGGAACATGAACCGGTTTGGGATTAGTTTGGAAGTGTGTGTGTGTGTGTGTGTGTGTGTGTGTGTGTTTTGACAGCCTCTCCCTACTATGACGTCGTTATAGTCTAATTTCATTTTTTGACGTTCACAAAATGTTTTAATCTCTAAAAGATCCTTTATGAGTTAATCTTCCAACATCTTTAGAACTTTCTTTGCCATCATCCTGCTGTTACGTGCCCTGATAACGATAACCTGCACTTTTCATCCAAACTATCGTTTATAGTTACACCTGATGGAAATTGTTGTCAGAACCAGTGGCTGACTTGGTGATTTAGGGGCCTTAAGCAATTTGAGTTATGGGGCCCCACCAGCATATGGTCATTTTCTGGGTATTTGTTCGGGTTCCTCTGGTTTCCTGGGCCCCTAATCGTCTGCTTACTTCAATTATTGGTTAATGAAGATCATAATAAACATAATTGGGTCCCTATATTTATTTTGCCAACTATTATGCTCTATTTTGCTCTATTCTGGGACAGCACGGTGGCTGGGACAGAAGGTCCTGGTTCCGATTTCCCCGCAGGAGTCTTTCTGTGTAGAGTTTGAATGTTTCTACGTGGGTTCTTGCGTGGGTTTACTCCTGCCACAGTCCAAAAACATGTATGTAAGATTGATTGGTGATTCATAGGAGTAAGCGTGAGTGTGAGTGTGTGTGTGGTTCTGCGATGGACCGGGGACCTGTCCAGGGTGTCCCCCTCCTGTCTTTCACCCGTTCAGAGACGGCTGGGATAGACTCCAGCAGATCCCCATGAGCCCGAATTAGTGAATAAGCGGGTGAAGAAGATAAATAAATGTTCTGTTCTGTTGTGAATCCAACAAAGAATTATTTTACCTTCATAACAAAGGAGGGATTTTGGTTTGAAAGCCAACCTTTATTACCAAATATAGATATAATATGACATATAAGGTAATAAAATTTTTTCTGAAAGTTTAGCACGACATGCGAAAAGCCCTCATGAGTGCGGGAACAGTGATGTCACCGTGGTAGAAACATTGACTTGTGTAATTGGGTTTCTTTCTCTAACACTGATTAAACTCCATCAGTGGGTGTGTGTATTGAGTTGTGTGTAAAAGATGGTGTGAGTAAGTAATATTGCAGTTTTCTTTTTATACTTTTTAATGTATCAGTGTCCTTCCTTTATTTTCCTCTCACCTGCGGCAGGTGCGCTGTGGGTATTAAAGCTGAACATGTCGTAGCTTGTGAAACTATTCTTATAAATCAGTTAGAGACGGTGTTTTAATGCCTGTGTAAGTTTTGTCCAACCGGAGCGTAGCGGTGGGCGATATGACCAAAATTATGTTTCCCAGTATGAGTACTTTTATTCTGCCGTAACGATATACTTCTCGATATAGTTATTTAAATCAGGATTTTATACGATAAATAAACTCAAATACTTGACTTATTTTATTTGGGGTTTTTTTATAATTAGAGTAAATCAAATATAAAGTTGAATTAACTTTAAAGTCTTTCTCGGCATGAGCAGTGAATTGCAGTCTTGCGCTACAGTTCCATACTGGTTACCCCGCGCCATTGCACCTTTAATGTAAGCTAAAATCATTGGATCACCGTTGGGTTCACACTGCTCGACTATCTGGGGTATCTAACGTTCAGTTGCTGCCGTGGCCACGATGGACCGATGACGGGAGGTTATAAACTGCAGGAATTTACAACAGGAAGAATTGCCGACTATTCTGTCTGGTCCGCAAAACTATGTTTCACAACCAAACTCATGCTAGAACATGTGGAGTTTGGGGCAGATTGAACATTTCCTGCCAAACATTCTAGATTCTGTTGATAAAATTTGAGTTCGTTACAATACAATCGCCTCCAAACTTATTTTTTAAAAGGGAAAGGGTGGCACTCGGTCCTTTTCCCACACCCACTAAAGGCAATTTTTAGGCCCTCAAAAATCCAATTAATTTTGGAGGAGAATAAAAAACTGGGCAGTTCCAATTGGGTCCTCACACGACCAGTTGTTGGGCCCTAAAAAAAATGAGAAGCAAAGCCATACTTGCTAATATTGTTGTCTTATTATTTTTCGAACTTCCTGCTATCCTGTATCCTGCTCTCTCATTGGCTGTAGGCCATCGCTCAGGTCAATAAGAATGTGGTGGTGTTTGACTTCTTGTTTACTTCAACTTCACCATAAAGACGCATTAACTCAGGTTAATTTTGGGGGAAAAAATACAGGCGCCCCCATTAACTTACAAATCAGTGTCTTCTCAAGTGTCCGTTGTGCTCGCGTAACAAGAACCACACCGAACACACACTGTGTCTTTCATTAGCCTTTGTGTGCGATTGTAGGCACTAGTGTCTTAGTCGGTGAGGCAGAAGTGCTACAGAGAGAGAGAGAGAGAAAGAGAGAGAAAAAGAGAGAGAGAGAGAGAGAAAGGAAGAGAGAGAGAGAGAGAGAGAAGAGCGAGAAAAAGAGAGAGAGAGAGAGAGAGAGAGAGAGAGAGAGAGAAAGAGAGAAAGAAAGAGAGAGAAAGAGAAAGAAAAAGAGAGAGAGAAAGAAACAGAAAGAGAGAAGGAAAGAAAAATGAAAGAGCGAGAGACGGAGAGAGGGAAAGAAAGAGAGAGAGAGAGAGACATGGTGAAGGCCACAGTAGGGTGGAAAGTTTCCTTTTTTTCCACCAGCTAAAGTTTATACTGAAGAAATGTAAACCGCATGCTTCACCCACACAGACCCACACACACACACACACACACACACACACACACAGTTTCATACACAAGCTCACGCTGACTCATAAACTCTGATGTAAATATAAAATCCTAAATCATTGCCTTCTTATCTTCATGAACTGCTAGTGAAGTTTTTCGAGCTGGTAAAAAGATGGTGATGATGTCATCCAAGTGAAGCTCCAGCTAAAACCAACAGTCATGAGGCGTGTCCTAAACAGAGCTCCGAGTCTTTGGGCACCATGGTGACGCTGACAGAGTGCAGATGTTTGTGCTTCGGTCCACGAGTCTTCCAATATGTGTCATTTAGGCTTTCTCAGGTTCTGATTGGTCAGATGCGGTGTAAGCGGTGCAGCTGCAAACCGCAGGCTTAAATACGTAACGGTTTCCAGGGCAACTAACTTAAACGATGAGTTGTTCATTGGATGCCTGGAGTTCGTGGTGATCATTTCTTGAGGGAGATGTTTGTTCAACCCGTATGGAAGGAGTCTCCATTTGATCTTCAACTGTTTATAGCTGCTATTCAGTAAGTCGCTTATAAGCAGGAGAAGAAATGGTGGCTGCTGATCAGAGGATTGTGGGTTCGAGTCCAATCACCACCAAACTGGGCCCCTGAGCAAGGCTCTTAACTCCCAACTGCTCCGTTGGATAAATGTAGCAATAAATTAATTGTTAATAACTTGACGCTGTTTCTGGCTCAGATGTTTTTCTCACCAGGATGTCCAGAGGGTTTGTGTGGTCAATTTCGTATCCGTGCTGCCGTAACATCCTGACCGTCTTCCCACTATCGTGTGTCCAGGCATGTGGCGTGTTTTGGCGATCGAAGTGTCTACCCCCAAAGATCTGACGGCGGTTAACGGGACAGATGTGCGTCTTAAGTGCACCTTTAAATCCAGTCAGCCGGTGTCCGAGAAATCGGTGTCGGTCTCCTGGAGCTTCAAACCGCTCGGCCCGGGCATGGAGGAGCAGGTGAGGGGGGATAGAGGGAGGCAAATTAAACACACAGAAAGCGACTTTAATTATCCGAATATTTATCGACAAAAAAAAAGTAGTGGTTGTTATCATTGTTTGTCCTTTCTCCATCCTCTCGCAGTTCTTCTACTATCAGGAGGTGTCCTTCCCTCCCGATCAGGGTCACTTTAAAGGTCATGTGGTGTGGTCGGGGAATGTGCTGAAGAACGACGGCTCCATCACGCTAAAGGACGTGCAGTTTACTTTTAACGGCACCTACACCTGCCAGGTGCGCAACCCACCCGACGTACACGGCTTCACCAGCGAGATCCGGCTGGAGGTGGTTCAGTCAGGTGAGACCTTGTGCCTCATGGGTTAACGTGATAGATCAGTGGTTAAGATGACTAGAAGGGTGTAGGTGCAAATTTCACTTCCACCAAGCCACCACAGTAATTTGTCTAAATTAGAGCATCAGTTTAGCAAGAACGCTATTAGTTATTAATTAACGTGTAATTACATAGTAATAACTATTAACAAAAATATATGAATATATTTTTTCCTTTTTTCCACAGAAACATTTTTTAAATTTTAGTTTTTGTTAAAATTCTTTCTCTCTTTCTTTCTCTCTGTCTCTCTTTTTCTTTTTCTGTCTCTCATCTAGTAAAGCTCTCGGAAATCGGAATTCTAGCTGCAGCGGTGGGCGGTGCCATCCTGCTGATCCTCCTCATCCTTGCCGTGGTCTTCGTCGTGCGTTATTTCCGAGGCCGCCAGGGAGACGCGAGCATAGAGCTTCAGGACGCCAAACAGCCGAGCGTATGGTGAGACAGGAAGGGGTGGTGCTAGGTCGCACCATATGTCTGGTTGGAACAGAGGCGTTTCCTTTGGGGTTCCTTTAAAGAGACTTTTATTTTGTGGAAAAAAAGGGGCCTGAAGAATCTCATGTTTTTAGCGTGTGGTTTTTATGAACTTTTAAATCAAATTTATATTTTTTTGTTTTAACTGTAATAATGACTGCGCGACTGTTATAAGAATATATATATATATATACTGAAATTTTCTCATCAAATTTAAATTTTTTGTAAAATAAATCATCTTCTTTTATTATCTTGTAAATTCTGTTCAGTGGTTTGTCAGTTGCTGTACAAATACTCTCTCACTGGTGGCTAATCGTTTTTCTCAGCTCTCCCCTTTCTTCTGTTTTTGTGACTTTGTTGTCCTGTTATGTGGCTTAAATTGTTGTTGTTGTTTTGTCTGTCTGTCTGTCTGTCTGTCTGTCTGTGCACTTGCTAACATACAAACTAGTTTGTGCCACTAAATTATCCAGAGAAAGAGCTACAAACTGTCCAGACTGTCCTAGAAAAGACTAACGTCACCATGAGGAAGCAACGTTAAAGAATCCGACGTTAGCTTAAAAACCGGCCATGACAACATCAAAGTGTCTCGAAAGTCTGAGAAACCAGACGCAGACGCGACCACTTCCTGTTTTTTTGTACGTATCATTTTTTTAAACAATGATTTGTAGTTTATGAAATGAGCATATTTTGAAAATCCGACTAAAAGAAACAACCTGCGACGTGCTAGCAAAAATAAAAACAGCTGAAAAAACGGCTGCTAATTAGCAGGTTAATAGTAATAGCTAAGATTCTTACCTTGTTATGACAAAAGAATTAAAAGATTTTTTGTATAAGAGTATAAAATGGTGTAAATAAAAATTTTTCAAATTTAGCTAATTTTACATATTTTTTTTGTGAACAAACCAAAGATTTACAAAGCTGAATTATCGAAGAGTTTTAAGCTTTTTATAACAAAACACCTAAAAATGCTATTTATGTTTATACAAACTGCACCGTATACTTTTATTTTGCAAATAATTATTTTCGTTGTATTTTCGATTATTTTCGGGTTTTTTAGCTTTTAGAAAAAAAGTCGAAGCGAAACGAAGCGAATTGTTTTGTTGTTATTTGTGTTGTATTTATTTATTCCGACTTCCCGTCAACACTAGCGTGTGTTAGTCTGGTTTGTCGCCTATCGACTGTGGGTACGAATGATTTTTTTATATAAATAAAATATTTGTGTGATAACATTTTTGTGTGTGAGCAAAAAAGTGTGTGCAAGCAAGTATTTTGGTGTATTAAATCTATGTGTGTATGTAGGTGTATGTGTGTGGCAACATGCACTAGTGTATCTAATAATGTGTGTGTGTGTTTGTGCTGGGAGGGTAAATGGGTGTATGAAAACATGTATGTGTAAAAAAAAAAAGTTTGTGTGAACGCTTGTGTGTCTAAAAGAAAGGAAAAGTGTGTGTGTGTGTGTGTGTGTGTGTGTGTATGAGAACAGAAAAAAAAACCGAACAGTGTGTGCATTCCACAAATCTCTGTATCTGGTATGTTTTGCTTGTGGCAATTTCCCGCCGGTGATAAACGTTACACAGTGAACAAACACACACACACACACACACACACACCCTTGGGCATGTTAAGACTCGCATTGTGTCCCTGACTTTGTTGTTTTTATCTTTTTAAAGCCACGCCCACATCTCACTCTTCCTTTCACAGTTGATGCACCTGGTCTCAGGGTTGAAGAGCAACATCTGGGCCTAAACATGTACAACACATGACAGATGTTTTTGTTGCACAAATCTTTCAAAATGACAAAGCCATTTTGGAAAAAAAAACCAATCTGGCAACACTAGATGGGAAACCCACTCAATCTGGCAACACTGGGTGGAAAAACCCAATCTGGCAACGCTGAATGGGAACCCACCCAATCTGGCAACACTGGGTGTAAAAACCCAATTTGGCAACACTGGATGGGAACCCACCCAATCTGGCAACACTGGGTTGGAAACACCCACTTAATCTGGTAACACTGGGTGGAAAAAAAATCTCTATCTGGCAACACTGAATGGGAACCCACCCAATCTGGCAACACTGGGTTGGAACCACCCACTCAATCTTGCAACACTGGGTGAGAAAAAACTCAATCTGGCACCACTGAATGGAAACCCACCCAATCTGGCAACACTGGGTTGGAACCACCCACTCAATCTGGCAACACTGGGTGGAAAAAAACTCAATCTGGCACCACTGAATGGAAACCCACCCAATCTGGCAACAATGGGTTGGAACCACCCACTCAATTTGGCAACACTGGATTGGAACCACCCACTCAATCTGGCAACACTGGGTGGAAAAAAAACTCAATCTGGCAACACTGAATGGGAACCCATCGAATCTGGCAACACTGGGTGGGAAAACACCAATTTGGCAACACTGGGCGAAAACCACCCACCCAATCTGGCAACACTGGGTGGGAAAACCCAATCTGGCAACACTGGGTGGGAAAACCCAATCTGGCAACACTAACTGCAGTCACTTGCAATGACTTAGATTGGATATATCACGAATAAATCAGACTGATTGATCAATTGACCAGCAAATGTACCTTATCAGATTTAATTAATTTATCGGAACAATAAAAATCGCTATTTTTACCCGTATCGCCCGATTATTTGTCTGTCTGACCAATATCATCCCTCCCTAGTTCTATTATTACTGCTTCAAGCATCAACTTGTTTATTTGCTGTTAAACTCCTATTTATCTGTTAGCATGTTAACTACAGGCTAATGCATGCTAACCTACAGTGGAAAGAAGCGTTCGGCGTTTTTTACTGTAATGTAGTAATTCGCTTAAAAAACACTTCTAATAATAAAATATTTATGTGCAAACTTCCCAGTCATCAGTTCCAGCAGTTGGGAAAGATCCTGTGCCGTTGTTTACGGAGTAAAGGCTATCGATCGTGTTGCGGAGATAGACAGAAATCTTTGGTGTAAGCAGAGAGGAAGTGACTGTTTAAATGAATTAAGGCAATGAGTGTGTGTGTGTGTGTATTTTTACCAGATGTAATACTGTAAATGACATTTTTGTTTTTAAGGTTAAATGTACTGAAGAGGAAACATTAAATAAATTAGTCACATTAATATATAGGTCAATGGAAGGTCCTTGCAAGCGTACTGAGGTGTGTGTGTAGGTGTGTGTGTATGCTTTGCTGCAGTATATCCAGTAATGCTGAGTGCTCGTCCCTTGGCAGACTCTTTGCTGCACCAGCAGAGGACACCAAGCTCTGTGTGTGTGTGTGTGTGTGTGTGTGTATGTAGGAAATGCAGCATTGATTGGAACTGATCCAGAACAGCAGAAAAAGGGTGGGATTAAAACATCCAGGAGCTCAAAAATTCTGCAACTGTACAAAGGTTTAGGTAACGTTGCTCGGGTAATCATTTACAAACGGAGTTGAGGATCACCTGATACACAGAGTCAGGTGGGTTTCAGCAGCGATCGAGGGGCATCAGTTTGTCCTCCAGCAGGAAATAACTTGCAATTGTGAGTCAGCACTTTCATCCACCTGCAAATGTGATTAAACACATTAGCCGGTATCGGTATCTATTGTCCATACTATATAGTAGGCAAAACTGAGTATATGAGACGAGTAGTATGTCCAAGATGTTAGTATGTGAATTACAGTACGCAAAAAAGTTTCCGGATGACCTAATACTCCTACTCGGATTTTAAAGTATGCGTTCGATGTACACTTTACTATCCCATGAGGCCGCGGGAAAGATGACTCATCAGAAGCGGAAGTGGCGGAAAGTGCATACACAACACTTTTTAAGTGTTCCAAGTAGCTACTTATCGAAAGAAACATTCCTTGTAGTTATATTGCACTCGTTTTAGCATCTTTTAAAACATTATCTACGTTTAATTTTACGCTGCTATGACGTCTTTTGTCACGTGACGGTATCAACATAGCGGATGCAGTAGGTCCAAAATGTATTCATACTACTGTAACTGTTAGCAAAAAGTATATTACAGGCAGTAGAAATAAAATTCGGACATATCATCTGCCATGTTGATACTGTCACATGACACGTTGTCATAGAAGCGCATAAACTAGTGCAATTTGCAATTCGTTGCTTTTTTTCTTTGACATATTTAAAGTCTATTTTGAGCCTTGCGCTTTCCGCCACTTTTGCTTATGTGTTGTAGCTAAAAAAACATTTTTCTATTAAAGGTCAAATCTACTTAGGTTACTTCGTTTTAGGCGATCTAGAGTGCCTATTTATCGCACATATTACTCTGTCTGCAGCAGGGCCTTCCTGCAGCTAGCTTTATAAGCTAGAGCTAGCAAACACTCGTATTATTAGCTTAGCTTGCCTAGTTATGATCTATGTTACGTTCGATTTACGATTCCTGCCTTTGTGTCTTTGTTTTGTTTGCCCTGGTTTTCCATGTGCCGACTTTCGCCTGTTTACCGACCTCGTCTTTGCTTACATTCCTGTATCCTCAATAAACCTCTCAGTCTGGGTCGTCACAACTGCAGTACAGTGTGACGTATTTAATGTGTTAAGTGAAAAGTAGCTGAATTATCTGGCAGTCGGCATGGCCTAGTTTAGTCTGTGTAAGTTGTCCTAACTTGCTGAATTTTTTTCTCTTTATTTTTTCTTTTTTCTGCACCAGAAGGATTTGTCCTATTTTGGTAACATGAATGAGAATTTTGTTGCAGCGCCGCTGCTTTTTTAATCGACTTCATTAATCAATTAAACACACCCGGGTTGTGTTGGCGCCCTGCATTCCGTTCATATAATATTGTGTTATTGTTGTTGTTTTTATTTAATATAACTTTTTTATAATTACTGTTATGACATACTATATATATATAATGTATATAATTTTTATATAATATAAAAATTATGTGTAATTTCATTAACTTCTGTGGGCCCCCTGGTGGCCATGTGAGCCCTAAGCAGCCGCTTAGTTCTATTATTGCTGGTCTGCGGTGCCCTTTTATCTTATTTCCTGTCTCGGAATTCAGTTGGTTTAAACTCTATTATTATTTCTGTTTCCGGCATCACCTCAGTCTAATCCTGTTAGCGAGCACTTTAGCTAACAACCGTAGCTTTGTTTTTTTTGAAGTAACTGTTTTATAAAGTTTTTTTTTCGTTACGTTAGTTTTAAGAACACATACGAAAGGGACTTCTGAGGTTTTGTGGCGAGTTATAGCAGTAATACAGTGATACACTATCATGGATGTCTGTTCAAATACATGTGCATGTAGGAATGCTAATGATTTCCTCAACCTACTTAGGCATCTATACCGTCTGCACCTCTGAGGTGGAACGGCAAACGAAATGCTGTGCTGTCCTTCTCGGTGCCTGTGCAGAAACTGGATCTCCGTTTGTACGATGAGTTAAATATCAGCTTTCTGTTTCTTTCAGTTTTTATTATCATTCCTTTTTTTATTATTCTCATGGCTGATGTGAAATCGGCACTGCAGCTCTATACAGCTGCACTGCAGAAAGAACAGAGAGAACAGGGTGAATGAAGTTCGTAGGAAAAAAAAAAAAAAAAGATAAGGGAGGACTGATGAGAAGAGAATGAAAGACAGAGATAGAGAAGAGGGAGAGAGAGAGAGAGAGATGGGGAGAGAGAGGGAGAGAGAGAGAGAGAGAGAGAAAGAGAGAGAGAGATAGGGGAGGGGGGGAGAAAGAGAGAGGGGGAGAGAGAGGGATAGAGGTGGGGGAGAAGGGGGGTGGGGAGAGAGAGAGAGAGAGAGCATGGGAGAGAGGGAGAGGAGGAAGGAGAGAGAGAGAGAGAGAGAGAGAGGAAGATAAAGGGGGGAGAGAGAGAAAAAAGAGAGAGAGAAAGGGAGAGAGGGAGAGCAGAAAGAGAGAGATAGAGAGAGTGAGGAAAAGAGAGGGGAGAGAAAGAAAGGGAGAGACACAGAGAAAGAGAGAAGAGAGAGAGAGAGAGAGAGAGAGAGAGAGAGAGTCGGGCAGCTAGAGAAGAGAAAAGTTGAGTTAGAGCCAGATTTGCTTCAGAGGCTCTGATGTTTAGTCTGCAGTAAAACAAAACACACTGCTGCGGTTCTGCTGTTCCCGCTGTCCCGGGATGGAGTGTGTGTGCGTGTGTGTGCGTGTGTGTGAGACTGTTTAGTGGCTGATGATGTGCATCTGCATGTGTGTTAAAACATCAGGAGCTAAAGAGCAGCGGTGTGTATCCTGAAGACGCTTCGACTTAGTATTGTCCTCTGGATTTCTAGCTGTACGACACACAGGGAGTTGATCTGAGCACCGGAATAGGTACCACACACACACACACACACACACTCATACATACAGACACACACACACACTTCACTTCTACAATGTGCATTTATTTTCTTGAAAATGATTTACATCATCTAATCCCTATTTTCCTTTTTTTCTTGCAGTAAAAGGAAGAAAAATACAAATAGTCTACACACACACACACACACACACACACACACCTGGAAACACACAACACAGGACTTTACCCCCAACCTGGAGCTTTCGCTACTAAACTAAACGCAGCAAGAATTTTGGAAAAGGTGTTCATCTAAATTCTGGGAATTCTGGGAGACAAGCCGAATACTAAAACGTTGGAAAGTTCTGAACGATGGAAATCCTGAAATTTAGAAGTTTCCTGGCGGAAAGGGGCTCCGTAGGATTTCTCCTGATGGTCCTGTTCAGTAAGACGGCTGTTTTCTTTTTTTAAGCATGTAAAAAAAAAAAGCTTAAATAAAAAATTAATGATTACATTGAAAAAACTGTTCGTTATTTAAGATGAAGCTTTAATCATAAGACTTATTTTTCCTAGAAAGGTTCAAGGACAAATAAGTGTCATCTAGAATGCGGTACTGGATCTAATGCACTGCTGTAGGTTGTCACAGTAATCAAAATAAGTATTCATCATTTAGTCGTGAATTATACACACATTAAGGGAGCGGTACAGTAGCTCGGTATTAAACTGCTGATCGGGTGATTGTAGGTTTTATTCCCCTGAGTGAGGCCCTTAACCCAGATATGCTCAGATGGAAAAATAAGATTAATTTTAGTCTCTCTAGAAAAAGATGTCTGCCAAATCCCCAAAAAACTGAATGTAAATATACTGTAGTAAGTTTTCCCCGATAGTCTGAAAGTGGATGTGATCCTGGATCGACATTTTAGTCAACCAATCATAACCATCATCAGCGTGTGCCAATCAAACCCGCCTTAATCCATTTTTGAAAACAGCGGTGTCCTAATTTACGAGTTTAATCCGTCCCGTGTCGGAGCTCGTAACCCAAATTACTCATAGGTTAAATCAATTTTTCCCATTGTAATAAATTAGAATGTCATTAATTCTTAATTAATTATTAAATAAATATTATTGTATAAATAACGAATGTTGTATAAAAACATTACAATAGGATGTACTGGAATAAACTGGTTTTACTAAGTATAATGTACAGCGTTTACCTCGGAGATCAGACGACTCCACTTGCTATCGAGTGAGACACGGGATGCTGGGCGGATGTTACGGCGTTCACTGTGGTGTTCGCTACGCCAACTCGCGGTTGGGGGTCTGAAGCTGCCACTTAACCTGAATTTTAGCTCGCAACTCAAGCAAAAAACCAACAGAGAGACGACTCGTATCACGAAAAACTCGTTAATTGGGACACCCGTAAGTCAAGGTAACACTGTCATTTTTCCACAAACGAACTGAAAAACTTTAACTAAGTAAAAAAATATCTGATTGACAATTCATCGATTCTGGAACAATTTACTGATCCTGACGATTCCTGGATTAACATTAAATCACAACATGCAATTAGACTGTAAACAATACTAAAAAAATTGATGATAATCAGGAAACAACATTAGTGAATTCAGACTGTATTTGATTCTAATCATCCAAAATAAACATTAATAAATTTATTCAGTGAATCATAATCAATTAATTTTTATTTATTTATTCCTGCACACACACCGAAATACATTTTACTGCACACATGGTCCTAAAAGTGAGGGAAATGTTCACACATTAACTAAACTACACACACATGTTGTATACAGTTGTTTAATACAGCATGTCATGTATTACAGATGTTATTTAATTATTTCATGTTTTATATTAAATAAATGTATCTATAATATTACATTTTGGTTTACAAAGAGGGACAGATTAAAAAAATGGATTAAGTATATACATATATATATATATATATATATATATATATATATATATATATATATATATATATATATCTATAATCCATTTTTTCCATATATGTATATATATATATATATATATATATATGCCTTTTTATGTACTCTTGGGTGCCCACTGGTGGCCACTCAGTTCGCCTATGCCTCTGCATTCAGTACTTAGACTATAGTGGACGTGATTTATATATATATATATTTAATATAGGTCAATGGACAATACTAATTTTAAAAATGTAATACTAGATGAAATAAAAACACACAATATTATGTCAATGGGATGCAGGACACACACACACACACACACATCCCGAGTGACTTATTAGCTATAACGTTATTGAGAATAAAGAAGCAGCGGTGCCGCAGCAAATTTTTCGTTAATGTCACAAAAATAGGACAAATCCTACTGGTGCGGAGAAAAGAAAAAAAAAACGCAGCAAGATAAAGTGAAGTAAAGGCAATGAACGTAGACTAAACTAGGTTATACCGTCTGCTGTGTTATTTAGCTACTTTTCAGTAAGTATTTTAGTATTTTAGTACTGCAACACTTTTTTATTGTTGGAATTAAAAGTTGTAGAGGGGTAAAAACATTAAATAATAAAAGCAACCCAGCTACAACAAATAAACTCGGTAATTAGTGTGTTAGATTTATATTAGTGTGCGAATAATCAATGATCGACAATAATCCGACCTGAAACCAGTCATAAGATCATGTGATTGTGTATGACCTGTAATAGGCCACACCCACTTTTTAAAAATAATCATCATGCTCCAAATGTCCTTGTTTAGCTGGTGACATTACAGCGAGTAACGCAAATGGAACTCTTTCTCCATCTCTCTCTCTCTCTCTCTCTCTCTCTCTCTCTCTGTCTCTCTCTCTCTTCATCAGAAGATGCTGATCCTGCATTGTTCCATATGGTCAGACAGCAACTCTGCAATTTCACACGTGCAATTCCTCCTTTTTAAAAAAAAAAAAAATCGTTAGGTGTAAAGAAAAAAAAATCCACCTTATGAACAGAAATCATAGGTTAGAATTATGAAAATAATCTTGAGGGTCATGCTTCACATTTTTTTTTTTTTACAATTTTAAGAACCCGGGATGAGCAATTTCGACTTGACTTTCGTTTCTATGGTGATGTGGCTACACTTTAAAGCTATTGCAAAATCAGCCCATCCATCCATCCCTCTATCCATCCATCCATCCATCCATCCATCCATTCATTTATTTATTTATTTATTCATTGTCTATACCTGCTTATTCCTAATTAGGGTCACAGGAATCTAATGGAGTTTATCCCAGCTGTCATTGGGTGAAAGGCAGGGGTCACGCTGGACAGGTCACAAGTCCATCACAGGGCACAAACAACAAACCACAACACACACACACATACACGCACAGACACACACTTCTATAGCAATTTAGAATTACCAATCCATCTAACATACGTGTTTTTGGACTGTAGGATAAAACCGGAGAACCCGGAGTAAACCCACACAAACAAGAGGAGAACATTCACACAGAACTCCACACAGAAAGAACCCCCCAGGGGATACAAACCTGGAACCTTCTTGCTGTGATGCAACAGCGCAATACATCAAGCCATCATGTTGCCAAGAATCAAAAATTAGCCAAGTAAAAAAAGGTGTAAGGGAAGGGCTGTTGTATCGAAGTGAATTTGTAAGCCTGGATCTTCTGAGCCAAGTGGACGGGATAATGTAATGCAAGACTGCATTACATTATGGCAGACGTCCTTTTATTTATACAACTTAGCATTTGGGTGTTAGGGGCCTTGCTCAGGGGGGCCAAAAGTGTCAACTTGGTGGTGCTCGGAAGTAAACCAAATCTTCCACTCAGTAAAACACCTAAACCACTGAGCCACCACAACGTCTGTTAGCAATGATACTAGACTTTTTGACATCCCGTGTCCCATCCTATCATAATCCAGAGATTTCTGTGGTTTTTGCTTTTTTTTACTCCGCTTGCTTCAATCTTCTGGTTCGTCATGTCGAATTTATAAGCATAAACTTATAAGCATAAACTATTGCAAGCATCAAGCATCAGAATCTGCCTGGATGTAAAGTTTTAAACCAAAGCCCTCTTAAGAAGTTTGGATCCACTGAGGTACCAATCAGCTGGACGAGACAGAATAATCCATATTGATCTAAGGGCAGAAGAAATCCAGGATGAGAACAGAAGAAGTTGCTTCATCAGCAGGCTCAAAGTGATGTTAAAAATACATACCAGCCTCATGATCAACAAGGAAAATTTATCCTTTGTGAATATCGATCGTTTGCTCTTTAGCTAACAGAACTGGTGTCCTGAAAAAAATATCTTGGGACGATGTAAATAAGTTAAATACGATGTTCAGCGAGACTCACGAGGGTGTATAAATAATAAACTTTTATAATGTTTGACTGAACAACAAAATCATACCATTGGTTGAACAGCGAATAAATTTGAATACGTAAATTAAAGGTTCACGGAAATAATGATATCTTTATTGATCCTTACTGTTGCGTTATGACGCTTCATTTGTTTTATCATTTCTTAAATACACAACAGTAGCAAGATTTTGAGTAAAAATCGAAAGAAAGTGTCAAAAATTGAGCAAGAAGCTAGCGTTTAATTTTACGTTTTAAGTAGGTAATGTTTCTAGGGTTTAGCTTTTTATTATTCGACCCTGGCGCCGTTGTAATCATAAAAAAAATTTTGTTGCTGTGGTTGTTACGCTTAAGCTAGCTAATCAGCAGGTAGCTAGAGCTAAAAGCTAAAACATTAGCCACTGGTTAGCATTTGTGTTTCAGTTTTTGCTGTGATTCGTGACCTACAGGGACATAAAAAAAAATAATAGACAGATAAATTGAGAGACAAAAGGAAACGATATACCGCAAAATTCTATACTATAAATACACACCGGTATATCAATATAAATGTTCCTGGTCCTTTGTATTCAGTTACCTCATCACCACATCCGGAACAATTCTGTTTCTGGAATCTTTTTACTGTCCCAAATATACAAGAAACAAGGACAACTCGCAGGTGATGGAAATCACACATGCAGGCTTTGTAATCCAATGTTAAAATCATCTTAAATGTTTTTATTCAGACTCGATCAATTTTCTAGCATGCGATTAAATTGGTGTGTGTTTATGGATATGGAAGCTGTGGTTGGTGTCTATGTCTCAGACTGGAAATTGTAAAATGCATTGCATCAGTTTTTTTTTTTTTTTTACTGTCTATAAGTCTTGTTGCAGACAAGAGCAGAGTTGACTCACGTCCTTACTGCAGAGAGAAAGAGAGAACGAGAGAGAGAGAGAGGGAGGTGTTTTTTTGAATGAGATTTTGCAGCATCATTGCTGCAAGAGAGAGAGAGAGAGAGAGAGAGAGAGAGAGAAAGAGCGAGAGAACACACGTTTCATTTAAAGGGATAGTTCACCCAAAAATTACAATTCTGTCATTTATTACCTGCCCTCGTTTTTTTTCAAACCCCTTCTTTCATTTTCGTGAAGACAATTTAAGATATTTTTAATGAAATCTGAAGGATCTTTGACCCTTCCATAGACAGCGAGGTAACCACCAGGTTCAAGCTCCAGAAAAGTACCAAGATGATCGACAAAGTAGCCCATGTGACATCGGTGGTTCAACTGTAATAGTACAAAGGTACGAGAATACTTTTTAGCACAAAGGAAAAAATAAACACTTTATTCCACATCGACATCATCACGCCAAATCTGCGGCGACGCCGCTATCCCGAATCCGGCATGAACTCACGCGCCGTGCCTTGTTTACACTTGGAGAAAGCCGTACGCTGTATAAAAGCTATTGGAATGCACACTTTAACACACTTTAACACACTTTTACCTCAGTCAATGTAGATTTCTATAGTTCTTATACAGCGTAGCTTCTCGTAGCTTTGTAATGTTACAGTTTAAACACTGATTCCATATGGACTATTTTGTCGATCATCTTGGTAAAACAAGCTTGAACGTGGTAGCCCTCAGATTTTATTTCAAATATCTTAAATTGTGTTTCGAAGATGAAAGAAGGTTTTACAGGTTTGGATCAACAAGAGGGCAAGTAATTAATGACAGGGTTTTTTTTTAATTTTCAGGTGAACAATTACCTAATAACAAGCACATTTCTAGCATTAAGCAGACACCTTAAGTTCCAGAGCAACTTACGTTTATTTAACTGCGCAGTTAAGGGCCTTGCTCAGGGGTCCAGGCAGTGGCCGTTTGTTGGTGCTTGGTATTGGACCCACAATCTTCCGATCAGCAGTTCAACCCTTTAACCACTGTGCTAAGGCTATCCTATAAATGCTGCAACATTCAGTAAATGAATAAATGATAGGCTTTTTAGTCAGGAATTCACTTTAACTGTAAAACTCACTCCTCTTATCCTCTTAAACAGGGCCATCGCTAACCAATTTGGGCCCTATGAAAGAATATGAGGTTGTAGCCCCCTACCAGACCTATTTTGCACTGTTCCCTCTATTAAACTTGATCTCTGGAGGCCCCCCAAAGCGTCCTTAGAATTGAACTTGTCACTTACTGTACTACTTGTCTTACATACTCAGTTTTACCTACTATATAGTAGTGAAGTATAGGATTTCAGACAGAGATCATTTAAAAGTGTCTATGAATTTTCACATATTAATCTTTAGAAACCCATGACATTGTCATACTACGCAATGCTTTACCAGCCATTACTAAAACACAGTGAAGACTCAGGGTTTGAGCAACATTCCACTTGACTTCACTCTCATCTTTCTTTTCTTTAAGGTGTGTCCAGAAAACTGGAAGCTTTGGAGATGAACACCGGGAAGGTTCCATTTCTGGAGGCGGTAAACGGGAGCGACGTCCTGCTTCCCTGCACCTACGCCAGTTGTATAGGGATCGACAAACTCTACTTCAAATGGGAGTTTAATGACAATGGCACCATGGTGAAGGTGAGAACTTTGGTAAATTCAATTTTGGCCACTTTGAGACTGAAATTGTTTCTCCCATAAATACAAAAATGATAAACTATCTAGCTAGCAACAAAAGATGACTGAATTTAGATAGAGACACAGACATAGTTTCAGGATATTGGAATCTTATAATCAGGTTTATTAACTCTTGTTTTGTTTTATCAGGATGTATTAATTTATTACCTCTAGAAGTCTCCTGTTAATTTAGAAGGGGGTGTAGCTTAGTGGCTAGGAATCTGGACTATGAATTAGATCATGTGCTCAAATTCCTTTACTACCAAGCTGCCATCCATGACCCCTCGAGCCAGGCCCTAAACCTTGGCATTGTCCCAATGTTTGTCCACCTAATTAAACTGTTTGTCTATCTCAGTGGTACTCAACCTATTTTGGACAACCCTAACCCCCACAAGTCAAGTTGAAACCTCTTATTGCCCCTTTCCCTACACCCCGGCCTACATCCCATGCATGGAGGTTTTCTTACTTAAATGGCACCACATTCAAGCAAACCCCAATTTGTCAAGTGACAGTTATTGAATTATTCATTATTATATTATCCAGCTGGGTCTCCTCCGGGACAGTGGGTGCATTGTGGGTAAACTTTCTGGTCTACACAGATGCTAAACCGATAAAAATCACATGTCTCGGTCATTCAATCAGGTGATGGACTCAGTGATTCCAACAGACAACGCCGAACTGGTAAACAAGCGCATTTACAGAGAGCGTGTGGAATTTGTGGGAACCCCTGGAACAAACAACGTGTCCATAATGATCTGGAACGTGACCTTTGAGGACGCTGGCCAGTACACGTGCTTTGGAAAGAATCCCAAAGAGATGGGCAAGAACCACAGCGCTATCTTCACCCTCTATGTGGTGGATGAATGTGAGTAAAGCTGCTGGATAAAATTATAATAAATAAATAAAAACAAAGCTGTCGCAGCAGGTAACGATCGGGAATTTCAGTTTCGGCTTTCTCTTCATCTTCCAGTGCGAGTTGTGGATAACACCCTGACCGTCATCATCGTGTCGTGTGTGGGAGGCTTGATCGCTCTGCTAGTGATCTTCATGCTGCTGAAGAACCTGACGCTCTTTGTCCTCGCCAAACTCGATGAGAAAAAGTAAGATCGGGTTTATGTTTAAAACTTTTTGACATTTGACTGACAGGTGATAAACTGTGACATGTTTGATGACGACCAAATGCAAGTCTCTTACTCACACCAACGCTAATTTAAACCTACAGCCAATTTTTACTAAACTCTTTTATTTATTTTGTTAAATTATATATTTAATGCATTTTTTTTACTTTTCTTCACAGTAGAATTGCTAAATTGGACAGAACATACATAAAAAAACAACTATTTGACTTATCACACTCGTCCGCCCATCTGTTTCCCCTCCCTTTTTCTCTTTCTCTTTTCTATATCTGTCTCACACTCTGTCTGTCTCTTTTTGCTCATTATCTCTGGCTTTTTCTCACCTATTTACCCTTTCTCTCTCTTCTTCTTCTCTTCTGCTTTCTTTTTTCTCTATCTCTCTCTTTTTCTCGCTTTTGCTTTCTCTTTTTTCTCTCTTTCTCTTTATATCTCAATCTTACATTCCACTATCTTTTTTTCCCCCTCTCACTTCTCTTTCTCTTTCTCATCTCTTTTTCTTTCTCTGAATGTATTTTTCTTTCTTTCTCTGTCTCTGTCTCTCTCTCTCTCTCTCT
Source organism: Bagarius yarrelli (assembly GCA_005784505.1). NCBI lineage: Eukaryota > Metazoa > Chordata > Actinopteri > Siluriformes > Sisoridae > Bagarius > Bagarius yarrelli. The sequence continues at coordinate 2,102,754 of VCAZ01000066.1, forward strand.
CTCTCTCTCTCTCTTTATCTGTTTTGTCTCTCTCTTATATTTTTGCGCACTCTCTCTCTCTCTCTCTCTCTCTCTCTCTCTCTCTCTCCTTTTCTCTCTTGCTCTCTTTCTTTCTCTCTGGTCTGCAGTAAGGAGTGCCTTGTCTCCTCCTCAGGGATCGATAATACGGAAAACGGTCTGTCCGGCACCAAAGTGACACCCAAACCCACACCGAAGAAAGCCTAAGAGTCACATAAACATACACACACACACACACACATACACAATTTCTTTCTGACTATTGTTTGTTGCATTTCTGCATCTAGACATTTCTTCTTTGTATTTCATTAAGGGTGAATGTAAGGGAGGAGTCTGGGGGCGTATCAGGTACTGCGTTTGTTGCACACCTTTAACTCACTTCATTAAAAAAAGACACAAAAATCACTTCCAAATGCAGGGGTGCCTTGACTTACGAGTTTTATTCATCCCGTGACGGACCTCGTAACTCAAATTATTGTCAAATAAATTTTCCCATTAAAATAAATTGAAATGTCATTAATTCGTTCCAGATCCCCAAAAAAAAACCCACCGCAATTTTTTTGTTACATGTTTTTAAATAAGAAAAATAAAGTTATAAATAATGAATATTGTATAAAAAAACACTACAATAGGATGTACTGGAATAAACTGGTTTTACTAAGTATAATGTACAGCATTTACCTTGGAGATCAGACGACTCCACTTGCTAATGCGCATGTCTGATAGCTATCGAATGAGACCCGGGATGCTGGGCGGATGTTACGGCGTTTACTGTGCCGTTTGCTACGCTAACTAGCGGTTGGGTGTCTAAATCTGCCTCGTAACCCGAATTTTAGCTCGCAACTGAAAGCAAAAAAATTGTCCTATAGATGACTCGTATCTTAAAATAACTGGTTAGATAGAACACTCGAAAGTCAAGGTACCACTGTATATATATAAAAATAAAAATAGATTTTAATGCAATGTATAGAGTGAACTCCGCTGGAGTCCAGCTTCGCCCGCATGAAGCGATTTTAGGTCCAGCTTGTCTCAAAAAAAAAAAAAAAAGACGTATGTAACAAAAACAAACTATAAAATTGTATTCATTCCATAACTGGAATTTCTATATTTGTAATTTTAGCTTAAAATAAAAAAGGTGCCAGTTGCCCGCTTTTGCCGCCACCTACAGTTAGGGAGGTCTCCTTTAATGATGCAATATACTGAATGCACTGACGCACACAGAAAAACGTAGCTGCTGCTAGCAGATAAACAAATACTTGAAAATTTCCTTTTGTTTTTTTGTTTTTGTTTTCTAGAAGTAAAACTGCAGTGCAAATAAAAACACTGACGATGCTGCTTTACAGTATTAAGCGATGCTTTTTTTAGCATGACACGTGTTTACTCTAATAGTAGAAAAATAAACGATATAACATTAGAATGATTGCACTAACCGTAGAGGAATATACGTAGTAATTTTTTATTATAGTATTAAAATCGGTTAGGCAGCATCGTAGGCTTACAAACACCCACTCAGCAGCGTACGAATGCAATATTCTGACTTTAAACGCACTTTAATCTGCATGAGATTAATAACCAAAAAAATATATAAATAAATAAATAAATACAGTGCTGTAACTGTACAATATTCTGTATATTAGTATCATAATTTTTTACTTAACATTTAGTTCGTTGCTTATCTTAGGTAAGTTAAGGTAAATCCAGATGGAAAAAGGCCGAAAGTTTTGAATGTAAAATCGAAAAATAAAAAAATTTATTATTATCCTTAATACAATAATTTATACAAAAAAACCCATAAAAAAAAATCTATTTTAGAAAGCGGTTTAATTAAGTAGAAATTTCACTTTAATAGTCATTTTAAGTTTGGTTGACGTTCCTACAAAAAGTTGTTGTAATGCGTATATAGTTCCATGTGATTAATAACACGTTAAAACACATTAAACCAGTTAGTTTTATAAATCCGATGTGATTTTCAAGCCCTGAATAAGACGAGACTCGAAATATATAAAATTGCTGTTAGATTTCCTAGCAGTGTTCATGACATTTAATCAGATAAAAGTTTTGCATAAATACAACATGATTTAATCACATTCACTCTACATCAACCACCAATGTAGTCATTAAAAATGAGTTTCATTTATGTCCAGCAACAAATTTTTCAAATATCACTTTGTTGAAAAATTATAATACTGACCTGTTAACCTTAAATAGTATTTTTCCCCCTAAATCTGGCTATTGATGTTTCTTATTTCCGGTGTGTTTAGATTAAATTGTCCCAAAAGTTTTGACTAAGAAGTCCACAGAGTAGGAATTCTGGACGTTTTCCGATGACCACTAGTTTTACCCCTTTAGCCCTACCGCTCTGTTTCGCCTGTTTATGTAAAGGGGTAGGGGACCACACTTCAAACGTAGGGCTATGAGAAGATACATTAGCTAAAGTGGCAACATAGCTGCCCAAGTGACCAGGAAGTTTCCAAAAGAAATGATTTTTTGGCATTATTAAGAAATTTAACAACCAACAATCATCTGTTTTATTACATTTAATGCTGCGTTTAATATATTAGTCATGTTCTTCCAGGAAACATTTCATGCACTATGGTCCAACATATTTTATGCCTGATTAAATTACCCAATGAATATCCAGAATATCCTGTCAGAAGTAAAAGTCTAGTGGCAGGAAAATAGTGTTGAACTGCGTGTATGACGACGTGTACTGGTGTAATAGTGGTGTCCCATTTCTTAGGGGAATATTTTCATCCCAACCCCTTATCACTGTTTCTAGGGCCAAGAGGAAAGGGGTATATGCATAGCTGATTAATAGCTAAATAGATACTACCATATAGCTGCTACGTTCATTTTGTAAATACTTTTTGGACAAAGTCCCCCCCTCCCAGTTTTGCCACATGACATGCTGTAAATTCACACTTCTGAATCTTAAGACTGCTTTCCGTTTTAAGCAATGAACATGTTATGACCTCACTTACGTTGCCTTACACTCGGGATTATATAGAGTTTTGAGGGATTTGCACATTGAGTTTGTGGTCAAGAGTGAAAATGTACACAAAGAAAAAAAAAAAGTGAAGTAAAAAAGTGAGTTTGTTACAGTGACGATTCAGCAATAAGCCGTACTGTAGCTAAGAACCAAATGACAGTAAGCTACTAAAGTGAAGAGTGAAATAAAACGTTGGTAAAGGTAAGATTTTACTTGTTTTAAACAAAAGAGATTAAAACTCGAAAAAAAAAATTATTTAAACTAAATAAATTATTTATTTTATCATCTTCACTGATTGGACAAAATGATCACCTTACCAGACCGCCTGGATTGCTGATCTGTTGTTTAAAACGTCTGACTTTCTGGACGATGTGTCAGTAACTGATGTGTTATTTGAATAAACGCTGGAATTCTTCTGAAGGCCTTTTTTTTTTCCAAAGAGTAAAATTTAAATCACCCCCCCACCCCACACACACAGGTGGGTTGCCATACAAGTGCCAGTTTTTTACTGGTTTAACCATTTTTACACCAGACTGATGACTTAACTTTTATTTACAAAGTTTTGTATAATTCTTCAAATCTCTTCATTGAAATTTATTAACATTTCCAGTGATAAAACATAAAACTTTAAGCTCCATCTGTTCAACACAACACCAATCCAAACACTAAAATACATCAAAACCAGTGCCCGAAATATTTATTGCTAATGTTTACTTTAAAAACGTGCAACAAGGGCTACCACATGCACCTTTACCCTAACTGATACCAAGACATCCAGTCCAAATTTTTGTTGCGCATCTTCGTGGGTCTTTAGATGCATCTTCATATTCAGGCTTTAACTGCATTGAATTCTTAAGAATATTTCTGCAAAAAGAGAGTGAGAGAAAAAAGGGTAACCTTTCAGCAGGTAACACTTTCATAGTAATAAAGTTGAGACGTGAACTGCGAACCAAATCCCAGCCTTCCGCCAATAACTTACTGTATAGTACAAACTGGGGGTTAAATTAGGCTGGGGTTAAGCCCCGTCACATAGTCTCACCCACCGATATTTTATTTACACCTGTGCCATTCTTACCATTTCAAGCACTGCCTTTCTACAAGTCTAAACCCCCATTAAGGATATTCTAATCGTTCATGTGCGCACATACCTCCAGGATGCTGTAAATCCAGTTCAGGTGTTCTCTGACATCAGTGTAAACTCCAGGTAAGCCTTTACGGGCACAGCCCCCTCCCCAGCTTACCACGCCCACTAAGTGCCACCGGGATGACAGAAACACCAGCGGACCCCCGCTATCGCCCTGCACAGACAACAAAATAACATTTCAAGTCAATGACGACTTTATGTTTCCATTATGATTCCGTACAACACACCATATATGTGCCTTTAAACAAGGAGTTACTATGGAAACCATAACATATTTGAGGATAATTCCATTGAAATGAACCCACCATCTTCTGACCAATGGAGGAAGAGAGCAAAGAAGAAATCATCACCTGACAGGAATCTACTCCTCCTTTTAGGAAGCCAGCACACAACATCCTGGAAGTGATGGCAGAACCGTAGATGGATGCTTTGGAACATACAGACCTGCCAATCAATGGAACTGTGGCTTTCTGCAGAACCTCTGCCAGCTGGCCTACAAGTGTGATGAAAGACAGGAAGATGTTATTCCAAGATCTTTACGTTTAGTTTTTTTTTTACAATCAACCAAATAAACAACAAATATTAACCAGTTGTACCCACGAGTTACCACCTCCCTTTACACGTTACACGCCGTCCCCTTGCCATACACCTCACCTGCTTACCACCCTCCTCATGCTGTCCACCCCACACACTTACAGCTCCCCCTTGCGGCACACGGCACCCGCTTACCATTCTCTTGTAAAACACCCCATCCAGTTACAGCAAGTTCGTCTCCCTCCATAACTGACAGCTGGTACGGGGGCAGGCAGACTGGATGGATGTAGTCTGCATGAAGAAATGATGGAATTGTTTGTCAAAATGAACAGACATCCCATTTCTACTAGTCGTACCCCACCCACAACTTTTGAGACAAGAAAAACAAAATCAGCCACTAATGCAATCCATGCAGCGCTACTAAAAACAGATACATACTGTTAATAAATAAATGAAATTCACACCTCCGGGAAGAACTTCAGAGGCAAGTCGTATCATGGCGATGTCGTAATCATGTGACACGGAATTGTAGGCTTGGTGTAGCAAGATGTTTTCCACCGAAACTGCCCCAGATGAGCCCAGGTAGGTTTGGCCTAAAACTACACTCCACCTACTCAGTTCTTTGGTTCTCCTAAAAAAATTAGGAGAAACAAACAGATTAAACTAACGCACTATAGCTCTTTTAAACAAAAGGTTTATGGGGCAAGTAAACAGGTCTACAACTGTGCAGATCCAAAACAGGCACTAGTGACAGCAGGGGTCACCAGACTTGATCCTACAGAATTTAGCTCTAACTTGCCGCAACACAACTGCTTGTAAGTTTTAAGTATACCTAGCAAGACCCTGATTAGATGGATTAAGGTGTTGGACTTCTCATAAGATCATGGTTTCAATTCCCAGCACCAACAATCTACCACTACCGGGTCTAGAGATTAAATGCAATGATGTAAAATTCACTAGTTTGTTTGGTGCACATTCTAAAACACATTAACTTAAGTCATGGAGCTGTATTCCCTTCCCATGGTTTTTAGATCATAGTGCCAAGGCTTAGTGCCGATTACATTTTAATCAGTGTGTGTGTGTGTGCGCACATCATATACACACCTAGTAAAGCAGTGAGCAGCACTGATTAGCCACTGCATCGAGATTAGCGATCCTCCGCACACATGCTGTTTGTTCCATTGCAAACTTACTTGCCAAGGCCATGATTCTATGGTTGTGTTCGTACCACCAACAATCCGGTCTTCACCAACCACCTCACCACAGTCTACACACGCACACGTATATAATAAAACCTTGCCACAAACCTCCTAGTCCCTCAAGGCCTATGTTCAAACAACTTGGTACTCATGATTTACACAAATGAAGGTATCTTTGAACCTCTCATACACACTTACCTGAGCAGGACAGCGCTATTACCAAGCCAGATTTGCACTCATCACTGAAAGAACACAACACGTTGAACAAAACGCCATCAGCACTGCAAGTGTAGCTGTTTAGAGTCAGAGGTATAATTTGCTTTACCTCATACCGAGGAAACTCTGAATGCCTGCACTGGTGTCTTGACCCTCGTTGTTTACAACACTGAACGCACTCTGTAGGTCCGAATGAAGACTCCTCAAAGGAACTTGTATGCTCCTTGGGCTCCTACGGCAAAACAGTACAGAACCCAAATATACACTGCAAAAAGTTCAAACAAACGTCAACTGAAAATGTAAATGGTTCCACACTAACAAATCTACAGTTAAACAAGTTAAATATTTTTTTTTACAAATGTGGACAATTGGCTAATTTTTATCGTCATTCATCATAGCAGTGGCAACACGGTGGTACGAGGAAGTAAACCCAGAATTTTTCCGACCATCAATCCAACACCTTCACCACTGAGCTACCACTTTTCAGACATTCATTCATCATTCAGCTTGACGTTTTTAAGACAAAGATTCTGTAGCTGTAAACTTTAGCCTGACAGAAGTGTGTGTGTGTGTGTGTTGTGTGCTTACTGTGTGTAACCCAGCTGCTGGCAAACTAATCGAGTGTGTTGCGTTCTCCAGTTGTCTGCACACACAGTGCTCCAGGTTTCCTCATTAACCAAAACCTGCAGGATCAAGCTCTCACCCATCAACCTCACTACACACACACACACACCTCTGATAAATATACACATGCTTACCTGGAAAGTTATTTACCTGTGTTGGGATGTTAACACATACCTGGATATGTAGTGTTGGTTCTTAGGCTGGACACACAGTTGAGCTCATCCTCTCCAGCACCACAATCTAACTTTCCATCGCACGTCTTCTCGATGGGAATGAACGCCAGCGACTGGGTGCAGTAGTAAAACTGCGAGTTTACGTATTTGACAACTGACAGGAGAAAAAAAAAAAAAAAAAAAAAAAACATCAGAGAAGTAAAAAAAAAAAAAAAAGTGTTAAACTTTTTTTCTGAATTTACAAATATGTTATACTTTTCAGGAATCAGGAACGAAACACATTTGAAGCATGTCATTCTAAATACTTCTAGATTTTTTTCTTGTCAGTTTTTAATTTACAGTTACATGTTATTCCAATAGCAGCTTCTCATTTTGTTATGGACAGAAGATAAAACAAACGAGATAAAAGAGATGAGAGGGAAGAAACAATAGCAAAGAAAGAGAGATTAAATCAAAAGCACAAATCAATAAGAGATAAAAGAAACCAGATTAAACGGAAATAATCAAGATAAGATTGAAATGAGATCAAAGAAAAAAAAACGAAACAAGATAAAATGAGAGCTCAGATAAAAGACAAAAAAGATTGACATTAAAGAGAGATCAAACAAGATCAAAGGGAGATATAGAACACGATGAGATTAAAGAGGAGAAAAAAGATTAAAGGAATTAAACAAGATAAAGCTACAATTAGATAAAAGATTAGATATAATACACAAGATTAAAGAAAGATCAAAGAGATTAGATAAAAGAATCTCAATAGATTCAAAAGATAAGATTAAAAAGACAATTGAGATAGAAAATTATATGATTCTTTTTATTTGTCCCTGATGGGATTAAATTTCATGTTTATATTATATTTGGTTCTTACTGTAATATAATCCCAGTGCCAGGATTAATGACGTCAGAAGGACACAGCAGATGATGATCAGGGCAAACCTCAGCCTCTTCTTTTTCTTAGTCTGCAACTTTGATAACCTCCTCGGCCGCAAAGGCATGGCCACGCTGTGAGTGTGTTTAAGAGAGACAAAGAGAGTGTGTGTGTGTGTGTGTGTGTGTGTTTTACAGCAACATTAAAAATCCAATCAGTTGAAAATAAACACACATCTGTAATGCTGTTCTTGAGTGTGTAGACACTTAGTGTGTTTCATATAATAAAATGTGTAGGTATGTGTCGTCTAAAGCATGTGCTTTACAGCATATTTTCTTGACCAATGAGAATGCACATTTTCCTATGACATCACACAGTAGCAGGTGTTCTGAGTGAGCCCAAATAACCCGTAGCTCATCCTCGTGGTTAATTAAAGACAAAAGTTTGAGGTAAGCAAGTGTGGCAACTCAAAAACACAGATCATAGAAAGAACCCAAACAAAATACAAGGAATTTAGGACGACATCATAGATGAGCTGCTTCATTTGTAGTTATCAAATTAAAATTTCATATTAATCATGGACACATGCTGAGAGAGAAAGGCCAACCTTCATCTCCAGTGTAGACCAGATCATTCACTATCGTTCCACCAGGGGGTAGCGTTTCACAAAAAAGACTGAAGATTAACATTAATAGAAATTTGTAGTTTCTATATTTTCCAGAGCAGGGCTTTCCAAAACTGGGATTGGCTAACCCCTGGTGGTTCGCAAGGGAATTGCAAGGGGTTCGTGAGTTTATGACAAGCCAATAATTAAATTAAATTAAATTACATTAAATTAAATTATTACTTTAAAAATGATAAATAAATAAATAGAAGTAATAATAGTTCATGTTATAATGAAATAGAAAATCTAAATAAAACTTACAAACAAAAATATACATTATTTGTTTAATTTCTTAAATATTAATATTGTTAAATACTAATATTAAATTTTATATACTCAAACATGTAATAACAATAAATGCTACTGGCTAAAGGATAAATAATGAATGTTTTTAAAGTAAACATGTAAATGTGCTATTAAATTTTTAAAATATATACTCAAAAATCTCCGGGGTACGTATAAGGTTCTGAATTCAGCAGCAATCAAAGCAGGAGCTGGAGGTTTCTAACATTTTCCCCATCCAGAATTTAGCTTTCTTACCTTGCTGCAGTCTAGGCGCCATCTGTTTCACGGTTTAGTACCTGGTAATTAAAGTACACATATCTACACTTGACATTTCATCCTTCATAAATTTAGCATATAATTTCGTACCTCATAGCCGTTACCGCCTGACGGCCCTTTCTGTAATTTTTCCGTTGCTCTGAGTGATTCGTTAACTCTCCTGTGGGCTACAATAACTCAGCCAGGCTTCAAAGTGCTCTGCTTTTGTATGCCCATTACACCGAACATCAGCGGCCTAATGAGGCATGTGCAGGTGCGTGTTTCGCTCTAACATCTATACATTCAGAGCGCTCATAGCCCAGAGGTCCACATTCTCACATGTTATTGGTGCGGTCATGAGTTTAAATCCACTTAATAACGCTCATAAAGATCGTAACGTTTTGTTATTAAGTTGCTGAGCAACTGGACTTCTGGTGCGCTTTAGGCGAAACTATCAACTGAATGAAGTTAAGAGGGTTTTTGGGATTTTATCGATATATTAAATTTTTGTATAATGTATTTGAACTTTTTTCTTCAATAAACAGCTTATAAGAATTTATTATTTTTATTATGACTCTAATATCATTGTTTAAACTGTGTGAGACTCTTTGCTGTTTGAATTTACGTCCTTTGGTGGACGCCGCTACCAAAACGTCCGTCGGGGATCTCGCCTTCACCTTGAAGTGATGTGTTGTTTTTTTTCTCCTCCCAATGATTAACCACAGCATGAATCCTTCACCTCACTGATGTTTAACTTTCCGACAAATTCATTTATTATCTACTAGTCTGAGCTTCATGAATGACCTTGTCTCCAGAATGTACTGTATAGTTTGTCTCTAATTCAACTCACACATTAAACTGTACACAAGGGCTCTTTTATATTCTCAGAATTCAATCAAGAAACAACAACCGAACAATAAACAACTTTTTAAACCTCCAAACATACCCTAGGAGTTCGACTCCACAGACATTAGTCTACAGCTCTGGTTTACAAAATGCCTCCAAATCCTGTTTCAAACGTTGGATGCTCTCCAATGACTTAGCACAGTAGAATGGAGCCCTGTGAATAGTTTTAACTCAACCCTCCTTCACCCTTTACTATCTTCTGACCAGAAAAAAGCCCGTATCACCCAGATTTTGTATCCACCTTTTTTAAACCCTCCTGTATGCTTGTCCTTTAAACGTTTTTTAACTTCATTTTTTGCTTTTGGATTAAACCTTAACCACTCACTGACACAGAACAAACCCTCTCTTGTGCGTCCTCCCTTGCTCATGCCATTGAGAAAGCGCTGAGTGTTGAGGTAACCTTTGGTCTGGTGGTGTGGAACGGACAGGTTAGATCGGTGAGTAAGTGCAAAATGTTTAGTAGCAGCTATATATGTAGGATTGCTGCTAAGGGGGGAAAGGGATGCACTTTGGGGGCTTCCAGAAATCTGTTTTTTATTAGTAGTAACAGGGCGGAATGGGTGTGTTAGGGGGCCCAACCTCATAATCTTTCTTAGGGCCCAAATTGCTAGCGATACCCTGCCTATATGTAAAAATAAATCTATACATTAAAGATATTTATGACAGACACCTTTATCCAGGGCAATTTACATTAATGGTAAAGGGCCTTGCTTAGGGGCCCAACAGACGCAGCTTGGTGGTCCTGGAAATTAACCCTTGATATTCTGATTAGCAGTCCTTTACCCATTGAGCTACCACTTCCATTTTATGGTGGTAGGATGTATGATTTAAGCCCAATAATATTAACTTCGCAAGCAAAATGCCACAAATTACAGCCCCAAGTTTTATTTATTTAAATTCTTTTATTTAAAGGTTTTATCAAATCATTTATTTTATCAAAATTGCACATTTGCACTTCGATTTAATAAATGCAAATGCACTTTAATCTAAACCTAGGGTTAGATTTGGTAAAGTTTGTCCTAAACGCAGCTATAGAATTTTAATCATCACTGACTAACCAATCAGAATTGAGGGTTTAGCTACGTCGCATCACATTGGGCATTTTTGGGCATTCAGATAGTTTGACATCCGATTATTAGCGGCGTGACCATTTCACCTTGAACAACCCGCTGGCGAATAAATAAACCCCTCACCCTCTTTGGCGCTTGTTTGTGGTCCCTCCTCCCTCTTTCTCTCCCTTACACTCGCATGTCTTTAAAAAGTTTGACACTCTTTCACACACATTTGACTCAATCCGGTGCTGCAGTAGCTGACATTAAACCTGAAGCATGGAGCGAGGTGAGTCCTACAAACTCAACACCTGCTTTTATTATTAGATTTTCTGTAATAGATCGTTTGTTGGTTTATAATAAATTCTCAGTTGTTCATTGCTTTAGAAGAATTTATAGGAGTGAAGTTACACTGTCTGCAAGGGCAAATAACGGACAAACGTCCCTAAAGTTAGTTTTCTAAACCTAGCTTAAATTTCTTCTAAAATATTTTTCGACTAATATTTTTCTTCTAAAATCAGTGGTGAACTTTCAGATTCGGTTAATCGCTGATCTGATATTCTAAGGGAATCAGTCAGTCTGACCCGTCAGTTCTGCTACAATAAATCCAAGTCAGTGGGTGATTTATTTTAGATACACACTACAAAAATGTCACAGAGATGACAATCAGCCTACAACCTACAGGACTAGGGGAGAAAACCGGAGTTCCAACCACCCCCATATATAAACTTTATATTCAAACTAATTCTGTCTTTTTCTTTGGTCCTATTTTTTTTATTTTTGTCTCATCATGTTCTCCCCTAATTCTATATTCGCTTATTTCACAAAGCCAGGGGATGTTTTACCATTTCATCCTAAGGGTGTTTAGTCCCCGCTACTGTTAGTCACCATCTCATTATCATTATCAACCAGTATTACTGTTAGCTAGCTAAATTCAGAAAATATAGACCTTGACCCTGTCCCAATACTAAAGGTCTTCCACATTATGTGCAATTTGAGAACTGCACACTTTAGTTGATAAGTAAGCAAGTGAACATGTGAGCTGATGTACGGAATAAGGGCGATTTAGGGTCCGTCACCCATTTGTGTTAAATATTATTGCTATGTCATCGTTGTTACACCCATCAGAGTCACGCTGTACACAGTATTAATGCTTAAAAATAATAGCACTTTCTTTTCCATTGTGCTTCTAACGAAGTGTCATCCCACATGCGCAAAATAGCAAAGTGTATTAAAAAATACAGATTTTTTAATCAATGTATTGCATTTCCTACTTGAGATAAGAAATAATAATAATAATAATAATAATAATAATAGTTAGCTGGAATATCAGACGGGGGACTTTTTCCTAACGTGGTAATGACTTTATAGTCCTTACTGAAAATGAAATTTAAGTTGTGTTACCTTAATCATCAATCAGTTTTGTAAAGTTGTATAACATGTCCTTTCTGCTGGTAAAAGTGTTTCATTTAATTTGTTTTTTCTAGAAACAGTTGACAACTCGTCTGACTTCGTCTATGGTAAGACTTTAGAGAGAGAACTCACACAGGAAAAACTTTTTAGGCACAATCACTTTACAACCGCAAAATCAGACGTCCTCTCTTGAAATCTTAGAAGTACGAGGAATGAATTACTATGAGATGTTTTTGGAAAATAATCTGGTTTGGTCCACATGACATCACTTTTTTTGGTGTGATTATTACGAAAAATATTGTTTTTTAAAATCAAATTTTAAAAAAAAATTACTTTTTTTTTTCCAAATAATACATTAAAAACCTTCGGATTAATTTTCAACAAATTATGTTTCTTATTCGAAAAAAAAAAACTTTGACTTCCTGACGATCTGAACAGTTGTAACTTGACTTTTAGCTCTAATATTCTTTATTAACATGTTATAATACGTATTATAACACGTGTTATGATTGAGTGTGATATGCTTATCCCTGTGTGTGTGTGTGTGTGTGTGTGTGTGTGTGTGTTTGTTTGTTTGTGAGACTACGAGCTGATCAGAAGAGGAGGGCTGATCTTCGCTGCTGTTGTGTTCTGCGTCGGCATCGCCATCATATTTAGTGAGTAAATTACATGGATCGGTAAAGGTTTTATGTTTATAAAAGCTGGTTTTGTGGATTGTGTATATTTTTAGATAAGTGAATTGTAACACATTAAAATTTGTGCGAGAACCAATTTTTTAGATGATTAAAAAAGCTGGTTGTTATATAGTTGGTTTGATTAAAAGGAATTGATTTAAACCTTAATAACTAATGTAGAAAAATAGGAACTGGCTTTAGTTAGCCTGAAATTTGAATAGCTAATATGCATCCAATTCAATTCAATTCAATTCAATTTTATTTTTGTTTGATTTGTTGGCGCTTTTTACAATGGTGATTGTCACAAAGCAGCTTTACACAATCGAAGAAATGAAGATAAAAATGAGACAGAAATCAGTTTGTCCCTGAGGAGCAAGCCGGGGGGGGGTGACGACGGTGGCAAGGAAAAAAACTCCCCTGAGACGGAAGAATACATTAAAACTTTATACATAAAAGGTTCAAGACTGAGGAAAATCTGTAAGACTGAGAGAAAAATAGGAATTCGGTTTCGAGGTTTTTATTCTTTCAATTTCTTCGATAACTGATTTTCAGGATTCAATGTAGAGCTGTACAACCCGGCTTTTCCTTTTAGTAGCTGAAACGCACAGCTATCCAAAGATCTCTTCATTACAGAAACTATTGATGGGGAAAAGTTTGTACAACTTGATTAACATTTATTAATAAAAGTGTGTATTTAACTGTATATTTCGAAAGCGTCAATAAAATTGACCAATCTGACGCCTATAATCCACTTCTGTTCGTCCTGTTTCTGTTCACCAGGCAAACGGCTCACCTGCGGAAAGAAACGACGCGCCAAGTAATACAACAAAACACACCTACACGCGCACACGTCAAGAGTGTAACAAACAAATCGGAAAAAAAAACCTCACATACTGTACACATTGTTTACTTACACTCTGTCTGTGTCTTATCACAGGCCTGTGGATCCGGACGAACTTTAAATCCGGAGTCTTTCGGAGCTGGTACATAAGATTTCCACCTTTGTTGCTATAGAACAAGCTAAACCTCAGGCACTATGGCAAAAGACTAAACCTAAGGCTAATATTTATATAGTAGATTTATTATCATCCTCTACATTCTCATCACACCATTGATTAGTGTGATCAGTGGTGTGATGTGTAATTTTATTTATATTGAATTATAAATTAAATTTACAGATAAACATTTCTACAACAATGAAAAAGCCAATAAACAGAATTAGGCTGATGGCCAAAGGCACCACTAAGGGGAGGAAGTTAGGACGATTCTTAGGGCCCCCTATAGGTCTATTTTAAAAGCAGTAATGTAATAGTATGTTTGGTGTTATAGGTGCCCAATTGGGGGGCCCAAAATTGCTAGCAGCTACCCCTGATAATGTTAAAGGTAAAAAAAAAACCCAGATCAAGTCTATTTTTTTCCTGTTCTCTTCCCAGGTATTTCATCATCCTTTACCCGATCCTGTCCCCAGTAAGGACCGACCCTGCACCAATAGAAAACCAGAAATGGAAAAAAACGATTAATTATGTCCACAAGCTCCTCCTAGAGTTTTTTTATGCTACATGCACCAAAATCTTGATATTACTCACCTCCAGTTTTATATTGATTTAAGCTACGGAATGTTTTGGCAGCTAAATAAATCAAATTAAGACTGTAAATACAATAAAAGAATATTTTCTAATAAATGTATGATGACCACTGAAAGTGTAGTGAAAGTTATTGCATGTGGACACCTGACCATCACATCCACATGTGCTTGTTGAACATCTGGTTCCTAATTTATTCTATGCTTTGATGTCTGAATATGGGTTTCTACTACAGCAGATGTTGAAGTTCTAGACAGACAGACAGACAGACAGACAGACAGACAGACAGACAGACAGACAGACAGATAGATAGATAGATAGATAGATAGATAGATAGATAGATAGATAGATAGATAGATAGATAGTTGAACGCATGTAATGCAAGTGCAAATATGCAAAAAAAAAAAGGAGAAACCAATTACATTACCACTTTAAGCAGTGCACATAAACTGTGTGTGTGTGTGTGTGTGTTGTCGGGTTGTAGTGTTGTTCCTGCGCCACAGGGCGAGTCTCTCTGCGCGGAGAGGAGGGGAGCTGATCCGGGTGGTGGGGCCGCCATTACCGGGGAAGCAAGAAAAGCCCACTTTCACCCCAACACACACACACACACACACACCACCCCTACCCCTGCGCCAATACACACTCCCGTACATTTCGGTCTCGTTCGCAAATTCCGCGGTTACCCCACACACACACACACACACACACACACACACACATGCATGAAGCGCTATTTCTGGGATTTATCGGAATGTCAGCGCCGCGCGTTCTCGCCGCATAGGACGGATCCAGCGCGTATTTACAGCTACAACAAAGGACATCATGATTAATCGGGACAAACGTGGGACAGCCGGACGACAGACAAATGAGGCGAGGATTTTTTTGTACTCTATCCAGGTGGAGAGTCTCGCTGTAGACATCCAGCAATCGCCATTCACCGAATTGTGTGCGCTTCGAAACCGAGCCGAGCCTCAGCAGCCGGCGGCTTCAACCCGACCCATAGATTACTTTTACTCTTTCTATTAAATTACAGGAGCTGCTTGTCAACACTAGTAGTACATTTTAAATATTCGATATGTTATTTTTATTATATAAAAAGGAGGAAATCATTGTTTCGGGATTAAAAGTGTTTTAAAAAAAAACAAAAAAAAAAGATGCAGAAATAAAGCCTCACGCCGCCACCGGCCTGGACTAAGAACAGATAATAGAGGGAAATAATGTGATTTATTCTGACTAAATAATTTCATACGGACGAATAACAGCATAAATATTCAGCTTGGATAATATTACAGTGATAAATTTAAACGAGAAAATGTTAAAGATATGATCAGAAGTCAGCACGACACACGATTAAAGTGTCGAAATTGTTGTCATGGAGCTCAGGCTACAAAACACTGAAAGTAAATGGGTGCTAATGTGCTGAAGGTGTGTCACACCGTCTCCGTTTTCTTTTCAGGGTTCTGCGATTTATGATGTCCTCCTTTTTCAGGCCACATCCACCCAGTGCATGGTGTGATGTCCAAACTTGTTTTTTCTAGCTCTTTTTTTTTTTTTTTTGCGCCTTACATATTGTTTTAATAAAGAAGGGGGAAAGCCAGACATCGTATTAGCTAGCATGCTAGTTGAAGTGATTGTTCACATCACATGGATTAGCCTATGACAAAACGGGAACAGAGGCGGCTAGTCACCGTGCTTCTCAAAGAAATGTTCATTTCAATAAAAAATAACTTTTATTTAGGGTTATTCATCATCTTAGAACATTTAATGAGTTGTCCGAGTTATTAATCTATAAATAACTTGTTTAGTTTATATAGTTTTTTTAATTTATTTTACAGACTGGGTTTGCAGACAGGAGATCCCTTTCTGTCTAAAAAAAAATGCAGTTCACGGATTTGAAACTAAATGTTTATGCTTATATTTGGTTCCTTTATTAAAACTGAGGTCATTTGTATTTCTGATCAGGATGAAGATCCCGTATTTATTGGCCTGCTTATTCAATCAGTTCTGCTGACTAATATGACACACAAAAACAATAAATTGAAGACATTTCCTTATCGTCAGCTGTGATATCTACAATCTGATGTAGTCTCACTTTTCCCTCTATAATCACCGCCATACTTCCGGAAAATATTTCCACTGGATATCAACCTTTCGTGGATTTGTTCATTCAGCCATAATAGTGGTAGTGAGATCACACACTAATGTTGAGGTGAGAAGGTCAGGGGATGCAGTCGGTTTTCCAGTTCCTCACACTGGCGATCAGTGGGGTTGGATCAGATTAAGGGCTCTGTGCCGGACACTCGAGTTCTTCTACTTCAACCAGAACACACCATGTCTTCATGGTGCACGGGGACATGGTCATGCCAGAATAGTGTTTGGGTGTCTTAACTCCATTGAAGAAATAATGTTTCTAATGTAATGATGACTAGGTGCATTCGACTTTGTGGCAACAGTTCACACTTACGTGGGTGTGCTGGTGAGGTGTTCACAAAGAAAAAAGAAGAACTGAAACATTCATTTCTCCGATGGGAAACGAAACTATCATGTCAGATGTATTTAGACACCCTGATCCAAATGTATCTTATCCAACACCGTGATCACTAATCTACCACCATTTTGAATATTATATCAGAATGAACACATTTTTTCATAATTAGACCATAATTAAAGACTTTCCTCTGGAAACAAAAATCCAAAGCATTCACAGAAAGGTATAGAAATATATTTTATCTAATCATGCATTGAATGGATTCTGGATTTGATTATGAATAATTAGATTCTAAGAAACCATTGGACATTATATCTAGACCCGTCTGGGGGTTTTTTGCAGCAGCAGGAATACTTCGCATGGCGTATTACTTTTTTGTAGAAGTATCTTGCTGCCTTTTGTCACTAGGCACTCGTCACTTTTATAACTGATTGAATTATGCTGGGTTTAGACGTTCCTTCTTTAAACCCAGCCTTATTTAGTGGCATTATTTTAACGCCAGTCTCGGAAATTAAGCAGATTAGTGCAGTTTTGCAAAAAAATTTTTTGCTGATTTTGCAGTATGTGCTTTTACTGTTGATGTTGCATTACTTACTATTTGAATACACAATTAGCCCTTTTAGTTTAATTTGTTTTTGACGTCATTGTGCAAAAATACATAAAAAATAATGTTTGCTGAAGTAAGGTAGTGTCTGACTCATGTTTGGGATGCTTTTTAATAATCTTTTTTGGAGTAGAAGATAATTACAACTCTGTTTTTTTTTCTCTTTCAGATTGGGCATCAGTAAACAGAAGCTCCTCTAAAACACTTAATATTTTGTCAAGCCATTTCTGTGCCCTGCCTTCTGAAATATGGGCAAAAACACACCATCAAAAATAGTCTGATCTAAAGACAGAGAAAACTCACTGTCATTGATATAATAAAAGAAATAAATTTATGATCACGTCTTGAAAGTAGAACCTGTGGTAACCCTTACGGCCTGGCAAGATGAGTGCCTGCAATCGATGATGGCAAAAAAGCAAGATTCACGGGTGCCTACCTACAACCTAGTTGTAGTTGGTCTGTCAGGCACCGAAAAAGAAAAGGGCCCATGTGGGGTCGGAAAGTCTTGCCTTTGTAATCGCTTTGTCCGCTCTAGTGCAGACGACTTTCACCTTGATCACACCTCTGTGTTGAGTACCAGTGATTTCGGTGGCCGAGTTGTCAACAATGACCATTTCCTGTTCTGGGGCGAGGTGGAGCGAGTCATGGAGGATGGCAATGAGTGTAGGATGCATGTGGTGGAGCAGACAGAGTTTATTGATGACCAGACCTTTCAACCACATCGTAGCACAGCTTTACAGCCTTACATCAAGAGAGCAGCCTCCACAAAGCTGGCCTCTGCAGAAAAACTCATGTACTTTTGTACAGACCAGTTGGGTCTAGAACAGGACTTTGAGCAAAAGCAAATGCCAGAAGGAAAGCTGCAGGTCGACGGATTTCTGCTGTGTGTTGATGTAAGTCGAGGGATGAACCGCAGCTTTGACGATCAAATGAAGTTTGTTACCAACCTGCATAATCATCTAGGTAAAACTAAAAAACCCGTTGTGATGGTTCTCACTAAGTGTGATGAAGGAGTTGAGCGATACATCAAGGACTCCCATACATTTGCCCTTAACAAAAAGAACTTGCAGGTTGTTGAAACTTCAGCTCGATCTAATGTTAATGTGGATCTAGCTTTCTTTACTCTAATTCAACTTATCGATAAGGGAAGAGGCAAGCATAAGATAATACCTTATTTTGAGGCTTTAAAACATCAGAGTCAAATAATTGCCACGGCTAAGGACCGATACGAATGGTTAGTCAACCACATAGTGAAGAATCACAACGAGACCTGGCCTGCTGTCAGCCGACATATGCAGCCATTGGCGGAATATAAGGAATATGTCTTTTTGGAAGGTACAGCTAAAGCAAAAAAACTTTTCCAACAGCACGTTCATCGGCTTAAACAGGAGCACACTGAGAGGCGCCGTAAGGCATATTTAAATGCTCTGCCACTGGCATTGGGTTCTTTAGTGTCTGAACTAGATGAAATTGAGCATTTAAGCTGGTCTGGAGTGCAAAAGGTATTGGAGTCCAAAAAGGACTTTGACCATTGGTTTGTGGTGCTGGAGGATGCTCCATGGGAGGACACACCACATCTTGACAATATGGAAGATGATCGCATACCGTTTGATGTGTTGGATACAACTGCCGCAGAAATTATCTTCGATGCCCATCTTGAACATTTGCGAAATGAGTGCAAGCGTGCCGAGATGCGACATGAGTTTAAGATGAAGCTGGCATCCTCACCCTTTGTCACCCCTGGCAAGCCATGGGAGGAGGCACGCAGCTTTATAATGAATGAAGACTTTTATCAGTGGTTGGAGGAGCCAGAATACTTAGATATCTATAATAGACACCAGAAGGTGATCATTGACAGGGCAAAGGAGGATTTCCAAGAACTTCTGCTGGAGTATTCTGAGCTTTTTTATGAACTTGAAGTGGATGCTAAACCAAGTAAAGAGAAAATGGGGGCAATTCAGGAAGCACTAGGGGAAGAGCTACGCTTCAAGGCATTGCAGAAACTGCAGGCAGAAAGAGATGCCTTAGTGTTAAAGCATATCCATTTTGTTTATCATCCAACCAAGGATACTTGCCCGAGCTGCCCATATTGTATTGACAACAAAATTGAGCAGATATTAGCCTCATGCTTTCCTATGCGCTATCCTTCCTTTGGAAAGTCTCATATGCATGAAAGCAAGGCAGAAAGGATTAACTTAGTGATTCTGGGTAAAGATGGTTTAGCAAGAGAGATGGCCAACGAGATTCGGGCCATGTGCGCCAATGATGACTACTATGTACTTGAAGGCAAAATATATGAGCTAATACTCAGGCCTATTGAGGGTAATGTAAGGCTTCCTGTTAACTCCTTTCATACAGCTACGTTCACACCTCATGGATGCCTGTGTTTGTACAATTCCAAGGAATCCTTGTCTTATGTTTTAGAAAGTATTGAGAAGTTGCGTGAGTCCACACTTGGCAGAAGGGACAACCACATAGCTCAACTGCCCTTGTCTCTCTTGTTAGTCACTAAAAGAGGTGTAGGAGCGTTGAGTGACCTGGGTGGAGAGACAGCCCAAATCTTAATCACACAGGGTCAGCAGGTAGCCATGAAACTGCAATGTGAATTTTTGGAGCCGGCATCCCCTGGCTCAGGCTATGGGCGGAATGTGAATGAGAAACATATAAACCAGGTATTAAAGAGTTTGCTAGACATAAGAAGGAATGTTGTGCCTCGCAGTGCTTCCCCATCTTCACCCCCTTTGCCTCCGAGTATCAGAGACATGCAGCAAGACCAGAATCCAGAGGCAGACTTGCGTATTGTTATGTGTCTCATGTGTGGAGATTCATATGATGTTGACCAACTTCTCTCGCCCTTCTTATTACCTCAGCATTGCAGGCCATCCAGTTCCAGCGGTAATTCAGTGCTGCTTGACCAGGCAATCGGAGAAAACAGGCTAACAATAGAGCTATCCTTACTATCATATCATGTTTCTTTTACCATGCGCAAAAGTCGGCTTGTACATGGGTACATAGGTGTTTACTCTGCTCGCCGAAAAGCCTCGCTTGAAACCTTGTGTGCCTTACTTTGTGAGGTTCCAGACATCGTTCCTGTCCAGCTGCTAGCTGTCGGAGAAACCGAGACCGAGCTTACAGACTCTGAGTCTGCACGAGAGCTTTTGGCCCAGGGTGAAGAACTGGCTCATGAAATTGAGGGTCGTTTTGCTAGTTTGGTCTGTGGGCCAGGTGGTGTTGTGGGAGGACTGCACAGAATCGACCTTCTCCAGCCTTTCTTCATAGAGGTGGCAGAGAAGAAGTCTCTAGTTGAGGCAACTCATGTGTGTGATAATGCCTCAGAGGCCTGTAGCACAAACGAGAACATGTATTCACCCCATTGTGGTTCTCCTAGCCCTGTAACTGTGCTGTTAGATTATGAAGAGGACATGGAAGCTTCACCACCTTACTTTGATGGAACCCTTGCCTCCCATAGTGGATTCAAGGTCCCTGAACTGGACTCGGGTGACACATTCTCTGTAATCTCTGAGCTCAGTTCTTTTGAGAACAAGTTGAACAACAAAGTCCCTTTACATTTGAGGCCAAAACCTAGTGTTACTTTTGACTTCAGAAAGCACAACTTTAATCCTTACATGGACACAAGTCATCGACGGTCTCTTACCTCCAACGTCACCTGGCCTCCGTGTGGGGATGGAGTTTATGATCCATCTGACTATGCTGAGCCAATAGATGCTGTTTCCAAGCCTCGATCCTGCCATGAAGAGAACATATATTCAGTGCCTCATGACAGCACACAGGGTAAGATCATCACCATACGGAACTCGAACAGAATGCATGCTAACGGAGGTGTGAATGGCTCAGATAGCGAAGGGGATGGCAGCTCTTTGGAGAGGCGCAGGAAGTTCTCATCTGCTGGAATAAAACCACGATTGTACCGAGATCGATCCAAACGCCTAGGCAAGTTCAGTAACTTCCGTACCAGTTTCTCCATTGGCAGCGATGATGAGTTTGGTAGTCTTCCGAAAACTAAGGAGGATGACGTAAGCGTTTTGAAAGGAGAATCTCTGAATGAGGAAGGGGATGATAAGAAAAGGAACATTCTGAGGAGCCTGCGTCGACCAGGCAAAGTAATTACACTACAAACATCTTAATCTGTATTCTAGCTACTCAGAATTAGGAGTTGTAATTTACCCTTAATTCTTGTCTTTACTTTCTGCAGAAAACCAGACTAAAGCCTCGTCACTCAATCTCCAAACCTCTGGAAAGTACCTATTTTGGGGTACCATTGGTTAATGTTGTGTCAGCTGATAGACCCATTCCACTGTTCATCGACAAATGTATTCGTTTTATTGAGGCCACAGGTAACACTTAATTTTCCTGATTGTCATCTTTTTTTTGTAAGATACACACAAAATGTTTTATAGAGTCATATTTTTATAGCCAAGGGTTAATGGCCCCCTTAACATCACACCCACGTATGGTTTCTTCCTAATTTTTTTGCCTACTAAGTTGGATGCACAATTGTAAACAATGTCTTAGTATGCTGTTTTTAATTTGCCTTTACCGGTGAATTAATTTTCTTTCATCTTACTAGGAGGCCCAGACCAGAGCAGTGTGCAAACGCGTCACAAATGTTGTGAAGTTGATGAACCTAAATGTTTTGCAGACCTCAAACCCAGTGAATTAGTAACATGAGTGCTTGATTTCACTAAAAAAATCTTGTGGCTAAATGGGCAAAAGAACGTGGAATATTATGGGGTGTTGTGGTCAGGTGTCTGCAGACTTTTGGCCATAGAGTCTATCTTTGTTTTGTCTCTGAACGGACACGAATTAAATGACAATCAGTGCCTGCATGGCATACAAAGTTTTAAAGGTTTGAATGAATTATGTTAAGGCATCATAAGTCTTTGGCAAACTAGTGGTAGGACTTGTCTAAAAATACTTCCTATCATCAGTCAGGGAAGTTGCTACCAGTCCTTCCAAAATGCTGCAATACTAACTTCTCTTTTTTTTTGTCTGTCAACTGTCAAAGGGTTTCTAATTAAAATAAACCTGCTGACCTAGTGTTTTTTTTGTGTTCTTCAAAAGATGACTGATAAAATAAAAGCACATATTCATAAGACAAAAAGCTTTTATTTTATAACACAAAAAGCTTTTATTTTATAACACGGATCACATGCATCTTTTCTTGTGTCAGGGTTGACTACCGAGGGGATTTATAGAGTGAGTGGAAACAAGTCGGAGATGGAGAGCATGCAGCGACAGTTTGAGCAGGGTGAGGTTTTTCTGGTCGTTTGGTAATGTGGTGCTCGTGTGCACGTAAACATTTAACTGTTTATAATAGAGTTTAGATATATTTATTAATTTACAGTCAAATGTACAAATAATTAGTAGACCAATAAACGTATTATTTTACTTCATTTATTAAATTCTTTGCCCCTTAGATCATGACCTGGACCTGGTAGAGAAGGACTTTCCGGTGAACACAGTGGCTGGAGCTTTAAAAAGCTTTTTCTCTGAGCTGCCTGATCCACTGGTCCCATACAGTTTACAGGTGGAACTAGTGGAAGCTTTCAGTAAGAATTCTTCAAGATTCTTCTTTTAAAACTTTGTAGTCAGTAACATAAAAACAATTAATGTAACCCAGATCAGTTCTTTTAAAAGGTGTGAAACTACAGTGTGAATAATAATAATAATGTTTTGAGGTGAAAGGGTATCAGGCTGAGAACATGAGTAACCGCAGACAGATATACATAATCACTTGCATGAGTGTACTAAAGCAAACTGACTCGATGAGGTTGTGGTGGTTGAACAAGTAGTTTTGCACCAACGTGACTGAAAAATAATCAGGACATAATTCTGAGGTACCAGTAAGCAGTTTCCTGCCCTTTTCCTCGAATTCGAGGACCTTTGAGGATGGACTGCTACTTACTCCGCTCCAGTGACCCAAAGCTACATCACATTTGATCACCATTAATATAAGCTGTAATTATTTGGTGGCCACTGTACAATACTGTAATGTTTGTCTGTATTTTTCTGCCTTTGTGCAGAGATTAACGATCGAGACCAGAGACTGCAGACCATGAAGGATGTGCTGAGAAGATTTCCTCGTGAGAATTATGAAGTTTTCAAACATGTCATGGGCCACCTGAACAAGTCAGTTTCTTTTAGCTGTCACATTTGCACTAATGTTTTTTCCTCAGAAGATTTGAATTGTGCTGTATAAACTCTTTTAAGTGATTTTATGTAATAAATAAAATTAGCAATGTCTTTTCTAATTGTTTATTGTTTCTCACAGAGTTAGCCAATGGAACAGAGTCAACCTGATGACCAGCGAAAACCTGTCCATCTGCTTTTGGCCTACGCTCATGCGTCCCGACTTCACCACCATGGACGCTCTAACGGCCACTCGCACCTACCAGACCATCATCGAGACCTTCATCCATCAGTGCGCCTTTTTCTTCTACAACCAAGCTCCCGCCGAGTCTCCCACAGGCCTGTACGGCACCCTGGTGCCCTCTGCCTTGCCCCCTTCGCCCAGCACTGTACCCTCGTGCACTCCTCCACCTCAACACTTCAGTCCGGCTTTGCATTCACCCCCAAGCTCGCCCCCTCAGAGCCCCCTTACCGTCCCCGCAGAGACACACACGCTGTAAGACGGGGGATTAAAGCTGAAAGCTACAGACTGCTCATATATATCGCACGTACACTCATATGCTGCAGTCCGTACATAGACACTTCCTATGTAAACTCCATTACATACAAGATATTCAAATTTGCATGTAGCGACTGGATTCAACGCTGTCTGAGATTTTGCGAACGGTTTCCCTTTTTTTTCCCGCGCACTTCAAGCTGTAGCACACACACACACATCGTTTGTCTCGCTGTGGACCGTCACTGTTAAGGAGGACTAGAACGTCTTAATCCAAGTCCCCGTTCTGCAGTTTAGCAAAATTATGTGTGTGTGCGGTTTGTCCTGTCTTTCTGGTTTCCTTCCTTTTTTTTCTGTCACTCTTTTGCTTAACTCCACCCATTCCTGCTTCTCTAATCTCAGACTGGTTTTTTTTTTTGGTTTTGTTTTCTTTCCAGCCGCATAAATGAAGGAAAGGCAGTAGGGAGATGCACTACAAATGGAAATCCGTCTAAGCACTTATTGTATTTCAACACTCTTTTAAATCCTTTTTGATGAAGGTAAACAGACCCTTTGAGGAAGTGCAAAAAATAAAATAAAAAATAGATCACAATAAAAAGGTGGAGCTGGGGTGGGGTGGTGTTGTTGGGGTGGGGTTGGTAATGGACTCACTATTGCTGCATGCTTATTTGCTAGGACGAACATTTTCTAACCCTCCCATTGTTTAATGACAGCATGGATTTTAAAAAAAAAGAAGAAGAAGGAAAAAAACCCAACACTGACGAAGATCTCGTGTACGGAAGGTTTGTTTTTTTCTCTTTGCTCTGTGATTCTGAATTTTCTGTTGCGTTTCTTGGTTCCTGTGGATCTGTGCTTTTCCCGATAAGATTCGATCGGATGAATCGAATGGAACTCCTGAGTCTTTGATCATGCCGAGACTTTGAATGAACTTTGAACTTTAACATTTAATCTCTAAACCTTTAACCTTTTAGTCACGGGTGATTATGGAAAACCCAAGCACCCTTAAAAAATGGGGCGTCAAATGAAAAAAAAAAAAAAACACACACACACACACATAATTTGGACGTCATTTGTTTTTGTCACTTACTAATCAAAAGCACTTTGTGTTGTTGTTTTTTTTTTTTAGCGCTGGTTTGATGAAGAGTAACACTGAGTTGTGTTTGGCGTAGCCTGTATGTGGGAAGGTTTATAATCCTAACGAAGCATCTGTTCATCTCTGTACTGGATTTTTTCCTTGTATGTCTGTGACATTAAGACTAAACTGCAACTGATGTAGACATAAACTGATAATGTTATTATTTCAGCAGCGTCTCCGTCTCTGTGCCGTCTCTAGATTGTGAGGTGTTTTTCTAAATCAACCCTGAAGGTGTTAAAGCTTCCAGTCAGTCACTGTGACCGTAGAGATTGTAATTTATTTGGAGAATCATGGTCGGATATTGATGAGCCCGTGTCCATAAGCATTCCAAGCCCAAAATTATTTCACATTTACAGTTACGGCATTCGGCAGACGTCCTTATCCAGAGCGGCTTGCGTTTATCTCATTTATACAACTGAGCAAAAGAATTTAGGATTTTGTTCAGGGGCCCAACAGTGGTAACTAGGTGATGCTGGGAATCGAACCCCAATCCTCCAATTAGCAGCCCAACACCCAAATTAGGGGTTTTTAATTTGCTAAGAATTTGTTTATCAGAAAGCAGCAGGATATTGCTCATTGGTTGGTTCTCTCCCATTACAGTATGGCTTTTGTAACGTAAAGGTAAATGCCGTCACATATACTTTTTACAGCACAGTGAATGTTTTTATTCGCATATCCCATCTTAGTAAGTTGGGGTCCGGGTGCAGGGTCAGCTATGATGCAATGCCCCTGAAGCAGGAAGGGTTAAGGGTCTTAAGTTCAGTCCAGTTTTCCTAACATGCCGATTACGTTGCTGCCGCACTGCAGACAGCGAAATGAGTATGTTTAAAATGTGCAGCACGACCTGTACAAACATCTGGATTGAAGAGCTAAATCCGTAGCAATACTTTAAGAGAAATAGCATCTTTTAGTGATGAAACTGAAGTTTCTTTGTGTGCTTTACTTTCTTTTTCTTTTTAGACAAACCGCCTCGACCAAATATTTCGACACACTATTAGTATTTTTTCACTAAATTATTAGCATTTTCTCTCATTATACCGTAAATCATAGTTACTGTAATCTATTAATTAAAATAGACCGGTTTTATTTGGGAAGTGTTTGGCAGGAGATTTAACAAATTTTATTAAATAATTGCCTCTTCTTGCTTTATATCTATTAGGGTAAAAGAAATAATCTACCGTGTCACTACACACTATACAGATCACCCAAAAAAAACGTGCTAAACGTAAGGGTGTTTACACAAATCAGGAATTTCTCCTCAATTTAACCCTATTACAATATAATAACAAATGAATAAAATAATGTACTACAATTCCTACATAATATCCGATTTTATTTGTAGATTTGAGTTGCTTTTCTCTAATTTTTAAGAGTAATTGTGAGTAAACACATAAGTAACTCCACAGTAACTCTAAGCATTTATATAACAGTTATACTTTAGTTTAGTTGTCGCCCCCTGGTGGAAATACAGAAAATAACGCGCCGTGAAATCAAACTTCCATAAGTTGAATTGGACTGAAAGAACTTTGATCAGATCAGATCGGATGTGTGTTTGACACGTTTGACACCGCCGGTCAGATGTTTTATGTTGGTCACAAATTTTTACATTTAGTTTCATGCAATTATCACATTGCGACTTTAATATAATTGTTTTAATTTTTCATTTCTTTTTCTAAGATAATGTTCTATTAATGTTTCCATGTCCAAGCAACTATTATAAAAAAGAATAAATTATTTCTAAAAAGATTTAAGTTACAAATTTTAAAAAAAGCTTTAAATTTTATTGTTTCGTCCTACTGGAAAATTGCTATTCAAAGAATTCGTTTTAAAAAATAAAAAAAACGACAATAAATAAATAATCGTGGCCTATTAAACTTTTATTTGATGTACTTTTATTTTCTAGGGGAAAAAAAACACTCAAAGGTCTTTGTCTGGTTCGCAGCAGGTCATGAGGCGGTTGGCGGTGCCAGGTGGAGTTTCAGTTGCAGTACTTTTGCAGGTCGTGTAAACTACAGGGGTTGTGGCAGCACAGTTCCACGATGCCTCTTTTCACAATCATCTCGCTGTAATCTTTATACGGATATTCTGCCAACTCGCCCTCAGGGGCTGATTTAGGAGAAAGGAAACCTGAAGAAAAGAGAAACTTTTTAAACAAGTTGAGGCTTAACACTAAAGCCTGTGTAACATGATGTCCTTCTTACCCAGGAGAGGATCTGCCGCTCTTTTAGGGTTGTAAAAGAAGCCTTCTGGGCCGCAAACCAGGTACAGGGCATCGACCAGGTGAGAACCACACAGGTGCTGTGGTGCAATGGCGTAGGTGCCTACCGTGTAGAACCCCAGCATGAACAGCAGCACACCAGCCTGGAGCCAAACCGCCATATTGTCTGAGAGGACAAAAAGAAGGACGCTGAGTTACATCATAAATATATTTAAAACTTGTGGTGCATTCTGTTTCATTTCAACTTTATAATTTTGTGGAAAGATGCACCGTGGTTAGGATAGCAGTGCTCACTGGTAGGTCATGGGTTCAATTCCCAGCACCACCAAGCTGCCACCGCCAGGGTCCCTGAGTAAGGCCCTTAACCCTCAACTGCTCAGTTGTATGAATGAGCTTAATTTAACTTGTCCTGGATGAGGACCCTGCCAAATGCCAGAAATGTTCATTTTAAATCGTTTTTACATGTTAAATTGGTAATAATTGCCATTGACCCTGTAGTTCTTCATGTTTTGTGAGGGTTATTTGCTATTTTAAATACTGTCATTTATTTTTTTTAAATGTACATTTAAAATTGCTTTTAATAAAATTCTAGAGTATTGTTAGCTGAAGACACAACACGTTTCTCAACATTTATTTTAGAAAAATCTCAGCTTGCTAAAACACGTGGGTTTATTTGTTTATTTGGCGCCCTCTTGTGGAGATATACGTAAATTCAGTTCAATTCAATTGAACAACTCAGAACCAAGAAGACCTATAAAATGTATAAACTATAGAAATCTAAAAACATATTATTTTCCTTAATGTGTCCTTGAATATTTTTATATATTTAATTTATCTTTTAATATATTTTTTAAGTTTGCTAAAATACGTGTGTTTTTCCCCTATTCGGCGCCCTCTTGTGGAAATACAGAGAATAACGTTCCCTAAGATAAAATAACCAGAAATCAAATTTTAAATAAAATATGCCTTAATTACAGATACTTATATAATTAAATTGTTGTACTTGAGATAATTAATTAAATTGATTTTTCAACAGAAAAAATCAGGTAGCCAACAATAGGCGCAGTTTTACAAATAAATAAATCATTTTAATTGTAAAAACTTCTTCAGTTTACACTGAGGAAAGATTCATACAAGAAGCGTGATATCTACAAGGAATAAAAGCAAGTAAGGGTTAAAAGCATTCGTTCTCTTCTTTATTATTTTCTTTTTAAAACATAAATAGATTATAAATACAGCTTTTAAGGTGTAAAGAATGTGTGTGTGTGGGGGGGGGGGTGTTATATAATATACTGAGCTCATGCTTTAGGAAAGCTACGTTTTTATTTAGTGAAATTTTTGTTGTTTATAACATTTAGTTTTTTACTGTTGGGTTTGGTATCATTTGCATTGATTCTTTGATTCTTTAACTGGATAGTAAATTATTACTTAACTAGGAATATTTTTACTCAAGTAGAAATTTTCATCACTCTTTCCATTAATTTTATCTGGAAAAAATTCTTCAATCTCGCATGGTTTTTTAAGCAAACAAAATTTTGTTACAGCATAAAAAAATCATTAAACAGAATCGATGAGTTATATTCGTTTTTCCTGATATACACAGAGTATCAAAAAATTTCCAGACACGCCAACAGATGGCAGTACAAGGTTGCAGACCGCACATAATCTTGACACAGACTTGCGTGCCGCCTTAAGCTACCGTCTGTTGTTGCGTCTTGAAACTTTTTGATACCCGCTCGTATCAGCTGTCCAAAGAACTTGCCAACTTCTGTGATTATTAAACATGGCCGCCGTGATCTACAATGCGTATTCTCTCGCCATCACCAGAACAGTTATCACTTACACTGGCAAATCATCCAGCCAGTTACACACCACCTTTTATTAAATACCCAACTCGTTCTTTTACTCTGATTGCATTTCATGGTTTTTCCTAATTTTATTTGCCCTGTTGAGCTAAAATATGTTGATTTTGCTCTGGTTTGGTTAAACACTTTTCTTTCTAAACAATATTACAAGAATAAAGAAGTATTTAGAGATGTGATGGTCTTACCTGCGCTTTGTAGACAGAAGAGACGCCCTGCGAAGGTGATCTGAGATGCCGAGAGGTAAAAAGATGGTTGAGGACGAACAGCGTCTCATCCCCATCTTTATACCCCAGCTGGGTCCGCTTTGTCCGAGTCAGCGGAAAAAACTCAGCGCACGTGCGCACGGCCTGTACGGCTGCTAAGTGGCTGTCCAATTCGATACGCCACATTAGCTACGTTTGTACAAGCTAATTCACTTTAACGCCTCAGCAAACCCCAGTTTCCGATTTTTCTGTAATTCAAGTGAAATGAATTCATCAATTTGGGACAAAAACGTTATTAAAGAGTTTAACGGAACCCTGAGTCACGGGACGAGCGCTAAATAATGCTTTAGGGTTTGATTTTGGAATTTAAAAAAACCCCAACTGTTTAGTACACGGGGTGTTTGCGGCGGAGTGCAGCAGGAGGTGGCAGCTGTTGGAGATCATTTGTTTTTCAAGATGACAGAAAAGAGCCGAAGCGTTAACGAGCTTCACAAACCAAGCGTACGTGTCAGAGTGTTTCCTGCATGCTGTCGGTGCAAAAAAAGGTCAATGACTGAATTTGGTGTACAGGCATAACCGAACGAGATGTTAGCCATCGTCTGATCGGGAGATTAAAGAAATCAAAAGCTAACATTAAAGCATAACACATTAAAAGAGGTTTCTGAACCGGACTCCATTAAGCATCGTGAGGTCGTAATGAGGTCACCAGTGGTGGAGATCAGAAGAAGAAAATCAGAGTAAATCATTAGGGATTTTATAAATTGATGCAGTTTTTACTTAAATGTGTTTCTAAGTTTAAAAAGTTTCTAAGTTAAAGTAAGTTTTCTAAGAAAAATAATTCACTTGAGGACAAGTAAAAATACTGAACATTTATGACTCACGTAAGAGAAAATACATATTTTGTTTAAAAAAAAAAAAAGAACTAAACAAATTACTGGGTTAAAATGGGATTTTAAACCATTCAGGCAAAAAAATTGATCTCAATTCAAAAATTATGGGATGTTTTTCTGAGTTACAAAATCTCTCACAGTGGACAAATTCCAACTTGATTTTGTCTTATACTGACGTCTTATACTTGAATAGATCATTAATATATACAGAATTATTAAAATCTCTTCTATTTTTATAGAATTATTAAAATCTAATAACTACAGAATGTTATAAACGACAAAAATGTATTTTAAAAAATCTTTATTAAGGCATTTGTTCAGTATAACCTATAAAAACGACATATAATACTGTGGTACAAATCATTTAAAAAGTGAAATATAAAAACGCAGAAAAAAGCAGTAAAATATAATAATAATCATCATAATATAATAGACATCTATTTACAGACATATAATAAACACACAAATACAATCATTTAGCTAAACTTTCCACTGGATCGGACCAAAAGTCGCCTGTATGGGGTTTTTTTTTAACGTTTTTTTTTAGGAAGTCGCTAAGCATCATCTATGAGTATCAACTAACTAAACGCTGGATTTAAAAAATGATATTAAAGTTCCCTGTATCGACTCATTATTTATGACTTAATTAAATAAACAAACTTTGGTTGCAGGCTGGTCTGTTTTTTTTTTTTTTTTCCCGCCTTTATACATGACGCTTAACAAACTGAACAGTGATTGGTTGCTTTACATTTACGTCAGATGTTGTATCGGTAAATGAAATCTGCTGTGGTGTTTAAAGCCTTTCTGCTCGAGACAATTTTCCTAAAAATTAAATTTCCTTAAATTTTAATTTCAAAAAGTAGAATTCATTAGAGGGGGTAGCACGCTTAGCGGCTTAGTGTTTAGCACTGTTGCCTTACAGCAAAAAGGTCCCGGGTCGTTTTCTGGGCGGGGGTCTTTCTGTGTGGAGTTTGCATGTTCTCCCCGTGTTTGCGTGAGTTTACTCCGGGTTCTCCGGTTTCCTCCCACAGTCCAAAAACATGTATGTTAGATTGATTGGTGATTCTAAATTGCCCATAGGAGTGAGTGTGTGTGTGTGTGTGGCCCTGATGGACTGGCGACCTGTCCAGGGTGTCCCCCTCCCGCCTTTCACTCATTCAGAGACAGCTGGGATGGACTCCAGCAGATCCCTGTGACCCCGGATTAGGGAATAAGCGGGTATAGAAGATGAATGAATGAATAAATGAATGAAAATTGAATAGATACCGACCATAAATTAAATTTAGATTATAAAAGATTATTTATCTATACTTTAATGGGAAATGAACGGGCATAGCAAAACCTAAAGATATTTTTTTTATCATTTTAGTTTATTTTTGTTAGTTCTATAAAGACAATGCAGTTTGAATTAGCTATTTTTGTAAATCCTCGTTTACACCCCTGTATTAGTGTAGAAGCCCTTAAATAATGAATCTGTCAGTTAAAATGGAGGAGAAACCTTTTTCCGAGCCCCTTTAGTGTGGCCTCTTATAGTGAACCGCCTCATGCACCAACCGCATGCTAAGAGCTGTGTG
This sequence comes from Bagarius yarrelli, assembly GCA_005784505.1. Lineage (NCBI taxonomy): Eukaryota > Metazoa > Chordata > Actinopteri > Siluriformes > Sisoridae > Bagarius > Bagarius yarrelli. Next base: position 2,134,971 of record VCAZ01000066.1, read on the forward strand.
TTTGCCTAAATATTTTAAGGAGCATTTCAGCGTGTCATGTATCTATACTGCCGTGTCCTGGTTCGTTAGCAGCACCGAGAACCTTCTTTTGGGCAAACTTTACACTGTTCTCTGTCTCACGTTTTTTTCGCAGCCACAGCCGGATTCTTTCGGCACTAGCACAGCGCTGTCATCTGAAAAAAATCAGTAAAAAAAACCCCACATTAACACATGTACTTTAATCGGTATGCACTCGTTTGTTACGTTACAGAAGCTGTACGCTCCACTGTTGCTATAGAAACTGAAGTCTAGGATTCAAAGCTGCTTTTACAACCCTTGTATTTCCGACCAATCAGAACTGAGAATTCACCAGCGCTTACAAGGAATATTAAACAACATTGCACCACTGGCCTGCAAGTTTAACACTTACCTTTACGCTCGGACAAATCTACTTCCTCCTGAAGGGGAGCCGATTGGCTGTTGCAGTCCTCCGCGCCTGCGGAATCGGGCTTTACTTGTGCGAGATTCCTCAAGAGGGACATTGTGTCACAGTTTTCACACTCTCCCTCTTTTAATAACTCTAAAACCTGCAAATCCGAAAAATACAAACTCATGAGCAGAACCAACAATTATTGTTAAGCATAATATTACATTGTGTTTTTAAAAAACGGACCTGCAGACATTTATAGCTCTTCAGCTCGCTCAGGTTCTCCTCCAGGAACAGCAAGTAGACGCTGAGGTCATCATAACGACAAGAGCTGATGTGCAGCTCCTGGGCGTGCCTAAAGGCAGGCAGAAGCCTGTAGGGGTGAAGCACCTGGGCTTGCTGCCTCCGCCAGGTGGGGCGGAATGCCGAAAAGAACGCCAGAGCAATGAGCATCAGGTACAGTGCCATACTTATGCAGCTGAGCTTACGGAACACACTCACGGACACCAGCTTACACAACACCGAAGGGGCTGTGCTCTGATTTAGGACAGCAGCTGAGTGCACAAAGAAATAACAACAATGTGTACACGGGTAACCGAGACTCACAACAGTCCTTTGTGCCAAAAATGTCAGACCTACTGGTGTGTATGTCGCAGGAGAACTCGTCACTCGAAGACACCCAGAAGAAGTAGCCCAGCAGGTAGATAAAAACCAGCAGCACCATAAGAACACTGAGAACCCGGCATGCCAGGTACTTCCATGCCAGCACCCGTTTACCGTGCTTGGTCCTCAGGTACTGTATTACAAGGGGGTTCTTAAAACAGCCCTCCATTGCCTCCACACTGCTGTTACAAACACACACACACAGAGGCTACGGTGTCACCCAGACACATCATAAGCTTAAATCTAAACCGTGGAAAGGAGATGGTCACTACATCTATTGGATTTGGCATGGTTACCTGTGGGTCTCATTGGTGGTGTCCTTATTGTCAGGTTTGTTGGATGCCAAGCACTTGGCAAGCTTGATGGCACGGTTGTAACAGCAGTCCAGCTCCTCCATGATGAACCTGAGGTCCGAGGAGAGCTGAGGAGCAGCGGTGAAGCGCCAGAACAAAGCGGGAATGTACACCAGAACCGCCAACAGCAGAAGGATGTAAGGAAAGAACTAGAGCAAAGCAGAAAACGTGTCATGCTGGTTAGAGCACTGGTTCGGGGTTATTGACACTGCAGTACCTTATGTATCCATAGAGGAGAGCCGTCGTTGGTGGACTGGTGTTCAGCAGCAACCCAGCAAAAAGAGTCGACATACACTGCTTGGCGCAGGGTGAAGTTGGTCGGAGGAAAACAGGTGATCTGGGAACCTGAGAGAAAAAAAGAATTCACTATTTCATCCAAGTTTATAAAACTTAAAACCATCAGCAGTTACAGAGCCGCCATAACCAAAGTTAACTAATTTAATCAGTGTTGTCATTAGCTGTAAAATCACAGAGAAAAGAAGGAGAGAAGGAAGGAAGAAAGAAAGAAAGAAAGAAAGAAAGAAAGGGGGGGGGATGATGACCCAAGGAAGCAAGAAGAAAGGGAGGAAAGAAAGCAAGGAAGGTGGGAAGGAAGAAGAAAGAGAGAAAAGTAAGGAAGGAAGGAAAGAAAGAAAGAAAGAAAGAAAGAAAGAAAGAAAGAAAGAAAGAAAGAAAGAAAGAAAGAAAGATGCTTCTCGCACACAGTCACATGAACGCGCACAGTCCATGTGCACTCGCACAGCATTGTCTTTGCAGGCATGCGCGAGATTTTGTTTCTTTGTTTCCACACGGGCTCCATAAAGTCGCGGCTTTCTGTCAGTTTATTCATTTATTTATTTATTTTCTTTTTGTTTGTTTGGTTTTTTTTTTAAAGAAAAAAATTAATGCCTAGAATGTTCCACCTAGTTGTTATATGGCTTCGTGGATGCTGATAGTGAACAAGAGAAAAAAAAATAAAGGCTAAAGAAAGTGATGAAGAAGATCTGGGAGAACATTATAACATGTCTGATGTATTTAAAAACATATAACAATAAATAATGTAAGAATATATAGATCGTTAGATATAAATAGATATAAATCTATCAATCCGTATAGCCTGTGATGGATTAACAAACCGACTGTTCTTTAGCTTTACGCGTAAAAACACACCCAAACCCTGGAGTCTGCCCCGCTACACACTCACCCACGGACACTTCCTGCGCGAAGGCCAGAGAGATGAGCAGCAGAGGAATTCCCACCCCTATAAAAGTCACCAGTTTATCGGCGGCCAGTTCCAAACGCACGCCTTTGTATTTTCCCTCGTTGGGCTCCTTTAGCAGAAAATCAGAAAACACATATTCTGTAGCGAGGTGCGCGAGCGCCATGTTTAAAGATGCCCCAAAGGATGAAACAGCATAGCAACACAGAGCATCAGAGCCGAGCATGGAGCAAACAGGGTGGGGGTGGAGGGTTGGGTGGGGTTGGGTTTGACTGTGACTTGGGCATGACGAAAGAAAGAAAGAAAGAAAGAAAGAAAGAAAGAAAGAAAGAAAGAAATCTGGATGGTTGATTGCTTCTTGTACATTAGTGACGTGAACGCGCACAGCGCACTCGTGAACGCGCACAGTCTCCTCGTTGCCGCAGAATGGAAGGCGGCGGTTTTGTTCCTTTGTTTACTGCTTTTCGTGAAGTTCTACATACAAGAGAAAGAAAAGGAAGGAAGGAAGTCTTGACGGATAGAAGGATGAAAAGAAAGAAAAAACGAAAGAAAGATTGGATGGAAAAAATCGTACTTGCTATTATGTTTTTAATTGCTAGAAAATTTGATCACATCAGCCAGAAATGACCAGTGTTTTCTATTCTATCATAAACATTTGCCTGTTTAGGACAATTTCTCATTTTGGGGTGTGTTTGAGAGAGAGAGAGAGAGAGAGAGAGAGAGAGAGAGAGAGTGAGAGAGAGAGAGAGAGAGAAGAGAGAGAGAGAGAGAGAGAGAGAGAGAGAGAGAGAATGGGGAAAAGTGGAAAATAAGAAAAAAATAATAATATGAAAGCCATGTATAGTTTTTCTTAAAAAAAAGAAACCATAATTTTTTTTCAGTATGAATTACTCAGCATTTATTGACATAATTAGAAACAGGAACAGTCACATTAAAGAATAAAACTGCTCTGACACTGAACAGAGATGCTGATGCGGCTAGACAGAATCAGGTTTACTAAGAAAAAAAATAGAAAGAGGAAAAAAGGTGGATACAGGGTTGTTTTAGGTATTCTTTTGGTTACATTCGTGTAATTGTGTAATTCTGCGTGTGGTCTGATTATTCTTTAAACAATTCAATCGTGGAAAAGGTCAAAGAAGCTGCGGTCTTCAGACGCCTCCTCTAACTCCATGCCATCACAGTAATCGGGAGGGTTGAACACCTGCAGGTCGTCGATCTCCGTCTCCACGTTGAAGAAACTGAGAACACGCAATCATTAAAGATATAATAATCAGATAATAACTAATTTAATATCGCTTAATAATCACTTAAGCGTTTTCGGCTTTATACCTGTGATAATATTTCACAAATTTAAATAGGTGGATTCCTGTTACAGGAAAAAAAAACAGCGATGAGGCTGGACACAAAGGGTTAAATTTGCCAAACGATAAAAAAATCTTGATTTTATTAAGTATTTATGGTTACATAACCCAAAAAAATTTACATTCCAACATATGAAGTGCCATTTGTACGTGTCCCTGTGAACGAGCTGTTACTATACAAACATATCAATTTATATCAACTAATGACATTTAATGAAATATTTCTAAACTCATAAATATAAATTCATTAAAGAGTAAAAAAGTGTCTGATGATGTTCAGGGACTTCCAGGTATTACATCATCATAACATACTGTAGAAAAGCCAAATCGCTGAAACACTAAACAGACCTGTGCCCCTGTATAGAGAAATTTTCCCTGAGTCTTAAGGGAAGGCACCAAGACACCAGACATCTGACTATACCTAATTTTCCAGCTGGGTAATAAAATGACTAATGATTTAAAATAATCTGGTGCATAGATTAAACTGGAAAATGAAAGAAATCGGTTGAGAGGTTGGAAAGCTCCCTTAGTAATCCTTCATTATGGCCATCAAAAATTTGTTTAGTCTTTTTGTTTGGATGCAGTAAATGCATGTCCCATTGAGTCTCACCTGAAGATGAGGTCGTTCTTCTCACTGTGGTATGTGCAGGAGACGGTGATGCACCCGCAGGAAGTAGTCATCATCGAATAGTGGCCTGCTAATCAAATCAACGTTTCAGGAGAAATGAGTCAGCAATTCATCTTTAAGGGGTCCCCAAGCAGAATTTTATTTGACGGACCCTTGGTGCTGCCAAAATGGCAAAATTATTTATGTACTCTTGGTCACCCCCTGGTGGCCAAACGGCCCCTAAGCACCCGTGTAGTTTACTATGCCTTGGGCTAACTCTGATCAGCATCAGCATCTTGTTAATATTATCATTAGCCAGTGCTTTCAACTACTACAGGAAATAAAATAAGGAAGAAAGGAAGCGTTCACCCGGCCAGGTCACTGACCCTGTGAGTGATGCTCGTCATGATCGGTCATATTGCCGGACCACATCCGCACCCTGAGGCCCTGCTCGGACCTGTCAGGGCTTCCCAAGTACAGCTCGTTTACGTGATGGGCGTCAGCCGGTACCTCCATCGGGTGCTTGTGATACGGCAGGGACTGTCTCTTACAGCTCTCATTCTTACTGTCTAACTTGTAGATTACACCCTGTGTGCCAGATAAAAAAGGGAGGGGAGAGGAGTTTAGAAAAGTAAAGGAAAAGAAAGGAGGGAGGGAAAGAAGGAGGGAAAAAAGGAAGGAAAAAGAAGGAAAAAAATAAAAGAAAATAATTAAAAGAAAGATACAACGATTCCTGTTTTTGTGTGTGTTTGTGTGTGTGTTTGTGTGTGTGTGTGTGTGTGTGTAGCTTTACATCCTCGAAGTCTATAATCACATCCAGGTGAGAGGTTTTGTTGGATTTGCTGGCGTCCTCTACGAAGCGGAGGTGCTTTTGAGTGGAATCATATTTGAAATCCCCCCATGCAATGGTATCTTCTTTGGTGGTGCTCTGTAACGCATGGAAACGTTGCGGCTTACCAAACATCTCAAAACACTGAAGAGAGGAATTCTCAATGTTTTCACTCCAACGTTTAACTGAACCCTGATGATTTTTACTCATCTCATTTTTTAACTCAACTGAGCAGTTAAGGGTTAAGGGCCTTGCTCAGGGGCCCAGTAGTGGTGGTGCTGCAGATTGAACCTGCAATCTTACCAGGAGCAGTCCAACATTAACCATCTATCCATTCATTCATTGTCTATACCCACTTATAATCAGGGTAACGGGGATCTGCTGGAGTCTATCCCAGCTGTCATTGGGTGAAAGACAGGGGTCACCCTGGACAGGTCACCAGTCCATCGCAGGGCTACATGCAGACAAACAACCACACACACACACACACACACACACACACCCGTGTGTGTTACATACATGTTTTTGGACTGTAGGAGGAAACCGGAGAACCCGGAGTAAACCCACACAAGCACAGGGAGAACATACAAACTCCACACAGAAAGACCTCTGCAGGGGAATCGAACCCGGGACCTTCATGCTGTGAGGCAACCGTACTTACCTTAACCACTAAACTGTAATAATTTTTGACTTTTATGTAAGATGTCTAGTAATACATTTCTGGCATTTGGCGCCCTTTTCCAGTTTATCTCAAATTTATCTCATTTTAACAACTGAACAGTTGTGAATTAAAGGGGCCCAGCAGTGGTAGCTTGGTGGTTCTGGGAATTGAAACCTATTAAAGATATTCTGATCTACCACATCCCTTAATACTTATGTTATAGATGCTACAAAGAACTTGGCTTGCAAAGTCTTGTCTGTCCTGGAGAAGTAAGCAAATGTAAAGTTGCAGGTCCTTAAACAAATCAACAAAAATGACTAAATCCATCATTTAATAATAAAACAGTAACAGCTTTAAAAACTAGCAGTCGTTAGTAAATGATTCTTCAATACAACGAAATGTAAAAAAAACGGTGAGTTATCTGGTGACTTTCAGCCATTTACATACCACACAGAGCATTCCGCTGGTCTTTGACGGTGATCCTGTGAAAGGAAGTTGGAGAAAAGTTGGAGTGGTTGGTAATAACTGATTAACAATAAACATTCAGCTCAGATGAATGCTGGACAGAGGAGCAACTTACGGCACGGTTCACGGTTGGAGGAGGCCCATGCCAAGGAGCAGAGGCACAGGCAAACCACGGAGAACAGCTCGACGGTACGCATCTTTGCTTTTCGTCCAGATGTCCAGCTGCAGCCGGTGGTGGTATTTATACACCGAGTCCGTCTCTGACAGACCCCCCCCCTACTTGCTGCATCCTCTATAGACGTTACACAATCACCTGCTGCTTATGCAGGCGGGACAACCTTTATGAAAACAAACAGGACCACCCCCCAACACCAACGCAGAGTTATTTGGTGACGCTGCGGCAACGGGACGTCAGTTTATGTAAGGTGATGTTTACTTCAAAACCATCTGAAAGCCGGCATGGTGCAGGGGTGAAAATAAAACCTTACTTATTATTGAATAGAGTTTGGACTTTTTCTTTTAAATCCCTTGATTAAATACGTCTCAGTGATGGAAATGTTCAGGAAATGTTCTGAAACGTTCGACTCAAGGCCGCCGCTAGCAATTTTGGGTCCTGTAAGGAATATAAGTTTGGGCCCCCCTACCACACCCATTACACCCTGTTACTACCCCTAATGTACGTGGGCCCCTACGAATCATCGCAACTCCCGCCTGGAGGGGCCCCCTTGTTGGGAACGTTGATAAAAGATGAGTGAAAAGTAAATATAAAAGAAACAAAGCAAAGAAACTACATACATTTGTCTGGATTGTCAGCATTAAATCTAATAAGTAAAGATAAATGTAAGTTGTTTTGGATAAAGACGTCTGCTTAATGGCAGAAAAAAAATGTAAATGTTTGTTTTGGTGCCTTCACGTCTTATAAAACGCTGTCAAAGGCAAAGAGTGTCCTTCAAAGCAATGTCGAGGAAGCGTTATCTTTACGCTCCGGCTGATTATTGCTGCGTCATGTTATTTGATGACCTTGTTTGGACTAAATTTTGGATGCAGGTGACCGAAATGTGTTTGTTGAACTTCACCGCATGTGTTTGTTCACCAACTGAGAAGCTGAGAGCAGCTGGGGACAGGGAGAAACTGGGATGGGGGATGTGATCGGGGTTGAGCTAAACTCAGAGACTTCTAGAACTTGAAATGCCCATTCTTCCCGGTTATGATGGGGTAAATAGTCAAAATTCTGGTCAAAACTCTGACTATTATCATCCCCGATCAATGACTCACAGCGATCCGATTAATCTCCCACTTCCTCAGCTTCAGCAGGAACTAAAAAACCTCAAACCACAAAATGTAGGGCATGGTTTTGTTCTGAGAAACCCAGAAATCCAACCAAATGTACATTCATTTTATGTTCATCTGATCCAGTCATATCTGCCTTCATCCAGAAATGTTGCAAACAAGAACGTTTTGAAAAAAATCATTATTTTTTTTATCTGAATCTGTGGTTGGTGTGTGTTTTGTGTGTTAGGCACATGGTGTATTTAGAAGGAACCCTGATTGTATTAAATATAGTAAATACCTGTTTCTATGTTTTTATTTATATACATGTAAGAGACCTTAAATGCTAGTTTATACTCCATTGATAGCTTTCAGTCACGTGACTGTGTGGTTACCTGGTGGGCAAAATAATTAGCCAACATGGCGGCTTACAATGTCAGCACAGGCGGGTCAATTTTCTTTCTGTTTCTAAGCTACGAACAGAACCTTCTGTTTTACGCTCCTTCGCCGGAGACCGAGGTAATTTTAATGGCAGTAATCCTCCATTCTGGGTTTTCTTTCTCAAATGGGATTCTGTAGAAGCGTTAAGCCCAGGCTTAAATCCTAGTAAGTTAGTCCTTGTCCTTAGCTAGTACATCCTATTGCACAACAACTATTCGTAATTTTGGCTAAATAAAAGAAATTACTGCATTTGTGACTCTTGTCAGGCAGCAGAAGACACCAGAGGAGCGTTCCTCTAAGCATGTGACATCACATAAAAATTATCAATAATTATTCAACTAAAAATGGCGTCAATTTTTTATTTTTTAATCTTAATTTACAAAAAATAAAATTATAAATAAAAATGAAGTAAGTGTAGTTGGGCAGCTACTACTAAAACTGGTTTATTGGGTGTCAGATGATCATTTACATTTCTGGTATTTGAGACCAGCCCTTATCCAGCGTAACCATCTAAGCAGTTAAGGGTTAAGGGCCTTGCTTAGGGGCCCAGCAGTTTTAGCTTCGTGGTGCAGGTGATTGAACGTACTACCTTCCAGCCAGTATTCCAAATACCTTAACTACTGAGTTACTTTGTTCTCAGGTCTGCGTCTGGTCCAACATGCGGCTGATTAATTTGTCCCCCATTATGACGACGACTGTGCATGAGCTGCATGAAAGTTTCTCTGAAAAATTTTGGTCTTCAAAGAAAAGCCGAAATTGTTAACAAAAAAAGAGGGGAAGACCAGAAAACAGCTGACACTGCAAGGCGAAAGAGAAATGTTGATTTGGAGAGAGAGTGAGAGAGAAAGGGAAAGGCAGGGGCAGACCGAGAGAGAAAGAGAGAGAGAGATGTGGAGACAGAAAGAGAGAGAGAGAGAGAGAGAGAGAGAGAGAGAGAGAGAGAGAGAGAGAGAGAGAAATTACAGCACTAGTTTCATTCAAGGTAGAAAGAGGAATAGAAACCCACTTCTTAACTGAGTAAAAGAAACTGTGTGTGTTAATGTGTATGTATCTGTGTGTGGTTGCAGGCATGTGTTTGTGTCTGCATGTTTTGAACATTATGGAAAAGGCTTCCACCCACGCGTTCCAGGAAGTGATGGCCTGTACACACTCATCTCAAGCTCTGTCCAGTCAGGGAAAAACAAGGAAGAGGAAATTGATCTGATCTGTAATTAGCATTTTTGAGTTGTAGAATATCCCCAGCGGTGTGGGAATCCACACACACACACACACACACACACACACACAAACGCACACAAACTCACACAAACGCACACAAACACACACTAGAGTAACAGTTCAGTGGTTCAGGTGTTGGAATGCTGATCAGGAGGTCATGGCTTTAATTCCCAGCATCACCAAGCTGCCATTGTCGGGCCCCTTAACAAGGCCCTGTTTATTTGTTTACTGTTTGTATTTATGTATTTAGTTTACCGCGTTATTAAGACCCGCCTTCCACGCTCGCTTATCGATTTACACAAACCGTGTGTTTTCTCTGAAATGTGGAAAATCAGAATCGAGGACACAGATGATGTCAAGATTTTGGTAAAACTCCTTTTTTATGAAAGGGGTGTTTTGTGTGTGGCGGTGGAGGTGGGGGTTGATTAATGTGGCCAGTAATAAAGAAGTGGATGTAGAGTGTGTTGCTTAACCTAAAAACCCGACTGAAGCAAAACAGGAAGTGTAACTGTAAGCATGTATCAGTACAGTGGATGCTAATGCAAGCTAACTGAAACAAAAGCTAGATAGATGCACCTCTGAAACAAAACCCAAAACAGCCCCAACGTCAGGGAGTCCCAGAAGAAAATTAAGATTGAACGGTGAGCGTTTTGCTGAATGTGGCGGGAATCTCCAGAGAGGATCTGGATAGGTGGGGTTTTTTCTTTTTTCTTTTTTTTTCCTCCACCGTTTCTCTGAGTTAGCATTTCTGCATACAACACACAAACCATTAAAAGCAGTAGAGTAAAAATTGTATTAATTTATTCCCAACATTAGGGTCGTGTAACAGTAGGGTCATGTCTGGGTTCCACTTCCCCTCAGGTGGCTCAGCGACAGAGCCACTTCCACCACACCTTCCACTAAAGTAATATATATTAGCAGGAAGTGGTGGCTTAGTGGTTAAGGTGTTAAACTGATACCAGAAAGGTGGTGCTGGGGTTCGATTCCCAGCTCCACCAAGCCACCACTGCTGGGCTCCTGAGCAAGATCCTTAACCCCTAATTGCTCAGTTGTATAAAAGAGATAAATGTAAGTCGATAAGTGGATAAGGGCGTCTGCACAAATGCCATAAATTGGAAATGGACACATTGGATCAGTCGATCGGACGCCAGACACCTTCATCCAGAGTGACACACTAAAAGTGCTGTGAAAAGTCTTTATTAATGAATCTATAGATCAATAATAGATCAATAATAGATCACAGACTAAGAATAGCATGAAAAATTAAACCCTGAGACTTAAAAAAAACTGTCTGAAATCTGAATTATTTTAAAATATAAAGAATGCAATCAAATTGATCACAAGATTAATTTAAGATTTTTTTTCTCTTTTTCCAATAAAAGTGTTTGCTCAGTGACATGATTGAATAATTTAGAGTTAATTAAAAAGCCACCACTGCTGGGCCCCTGGGCAGGGCCCTTAACCGCTCAGTTGTATAAGATGTATAAGAAGTCGCTCTGGATAAGGGCGTCTGCTAAATGCTGTAAATGTAATTAATTAATAAGTTTATTAGTTCATTTATTTATTTCAAAACAATAATAAAAATACGCCACATGCGGAAAACCTGAACGTGGTTTTTTTTACGCAAAACTGCAAGAAAAAAAGCTGCAAAGGACAAAAAATTTAATAAAAAATGAAAAAAGAAGCAATAAAGAATAGATAAGATAAGAAATAAAGAAAAAAAGTACCCTGTGAAAGAAGACTGAAAGTGGAGAAGAAGAAGGAGGAGGAGGGGGAGGGTGTGTGTGTGTGTGTGTAACTGCATTATGCGTGGTAAGGAGTTTTCTTTTTTAATTCCCCTTTAAGGGCTTCCACCAACTGTCACGTGACCCCGGATTACGCGTAAACACGCGCCGTACGGATACGCACACTCATGTTTCAGTGCAAACGAGTATTGTTTAAATAATAATAATAATAATAATAATAATAATAATAATATAAATATATGACGATAATATAATAATGAATAATAACTTGAAGTATCATAAAATTGACATCTTTATATTATTGGCAATAATAATGACAAAATCTAATAATGTCATGCGCAATGTTAATAATAATAATCATCATCATTATATTCATAATTATTATATTTTCATCATCGTCCTCATAATTATGATGATAATAATAACAATAATAATAACAATAATAATAACAATAACAATATATACATTATTAATATTATTATTTTATTTTCATGTTATTTAATTTGTTTTTATAATTTGACCTTTTTATCGTTTGATGATGATTTACTTCAATTAGTTTTCATTATAGTTTTTATTCTGATTATTCACGGAAAACCCCACAAAACCACACAACACCCACACACTAATCACAACTGAAACAAGACGTTAGCATGTGTATAAATTCACACTTCTGTACTCACACACACACACACACACACTCAAACTGCCACGATCCGCGCGAAATATTCAGGACACAAACTCCTCAAACCGCGGCTTTCCAGAGGTGAGTGAGTGAGTGCGCGTGCGGGCCTGCGTGTGTGTGTGTGTGTGTGTGTGTGTGTGCTGACTTTACTACCTTTGTGCGCTCTGCTCCGCCAAACTATATACTTTAAGAATAGTTTTGAAGAAGCTCGTGAAAACGTCCAGATGTTTTTCAGATATTCTTTAGGAGATTTATATTATTAGGAGGATTAATTATTTAGGTGGGGATGTGATTTATATATAACAGTAACTATTAATAATATAATAATACTGACTTATTTACAGTGCGGTCACAAATACAAATATATTTAAAACTAATTCTGAATTATGTTCAATTATTATTGTACTTTTACTAATAATAACATTCTTCTTATTTTGTATATTATTATTATTATTATTGTTATTATTACTGTATAAACCTGAAAAGCTACCGGTTTGCAGAGTTTATAAAGTAGAGACTATTGTTTTTTAAATAATAATTAATATAAAGTCATATAGTTATTAATGTTATATAACATAGAATAAAAATAGTACATATGCTTTGATTTATTTCATTTAATATAATAGATATAGATCATTTATGCTCATGTTGAACACTTGTTTCAGTAGAAGAGGACCTGTGTGTGTGTGTGTGTGTGTGTTATTATGATTCATGCTGGTTATAATAGGACTGTTATGTTTACACTGATTAGTTGTTATTGTGTGTGTGTGTGTGTGTGTTGTTAGATGGCATGGTGCAGAACAGCTTTGTGGATCTGTCTCCTAGCAGCAGTGTATGAGAGATGCAGCTCTTCTCTGACTAGTTTCTCCAACTCTCTCAGTCTGACACGTACCGTCCGATCTCATGTACAGCAGCTTCTAATCAGATACGTGAGTGAAAACGACTGGACCTTTAACCCTGACTCACTTACTGCCTCACTACACTCACTGACTCATTACTACACGCACTGACTTTCTTCACTCCGACTCACTCACTCTCTTACTTCACTGAATCTCTGCACTCAGACTCACTTCACTGAATCGATTCACTACACTCACTGATTCACTTCACTGACTCTCCTCACTTTGACTCACTTCACTCACTGATTCACTTCACTGACTCTCCTCACTTTGACTCACTTCACTATGACTTACTTCACAGACTGATTTACTTCACTGAATCTCTTCACGCTCCAACTCGCTACACTCACTGACTCACTACACTAATTTAGTGAATTTGTTCGTCTTGTTCAAACTTGCCGTTATTAGAACTTTATAATGACATGCTGCCTCTGATTATTACTGCTTATTAATAAATAAACAATAATGGTTTCTCTTTTTTTGGCAGAAAGAAGAACACTTTGGCGACACACAGTTTGATGACAAGAGGATCGTTTTAAATACACTACCATCAGTCACTATAAACTATCGAACCTGGCTTCAAATGGAGGTGTGTGTGTGTGTGTGTGTGTGTATGTTTAAACTGTGTGCATTAAAACGTACTATAGCACAGGGCTTAACACTTAACTGTGTGTGTGTGTGTGTGTGTGTGTGTAGGACGCTGACCGCTTATACCGCGCTTCTCGTGACCTTCATTCGTTCTGGACTCATTTGGAGAGTCAGCGCCAGAACCTTCAGGGAGGCGGCGATTTCACTGGTAAGAGAGAGATAAAGAGGAGGAACAGGCGAGGACGACCGTGTCAATCTTTGTCCCAGAGCATTCTGGGAATCCAGCTGGACCTGCGGGACCTCATGAGACAAGTCAACTCTCAGGTATTTAGGGTTAGATTAATTCTGGATCATTTAGAAGAAGCAACACACACACACACACACACACACACACACACACACACACACACAGACTACTATGCAGAGGTCTTAACTTCTGAATACTGTACATTTTTTAGCTTTCTAGTCCAATCCAAACTTACTGCACAGGTGAAAATATCCTACTTAATACAAATGTGATAATATTGTGTGTTTTTGGTCTCTGCAGTCGAATTGACACCGAAGTCTCAGAATGATTTATTACCATCCACTGGAGGAATGTAGAGCAAACGGAGAGGATGACAACTGGGGACAAATATGAGTCCAATGCTACGCTTTGCGTTTGTCTCGCATTACAGGTGGTATAAAATCAGAAACACACCCAGTCTTAACCAGCTTTCCACCTCTATTTAACTCTGGGTTTAGTCATTTCACCTCCAGGTGAAGGTGGTGTCGTCTCAGTCAGCTTGCCAAGTGTGCTGCCGCCAGGCCACTGGAGGGCCTCGTAGACTTTCTGCTCCCATGTTGTAACCATATCTCCATGTTTGTTACCCATCCTGTGATTCCGGGCAGAATTCCCGAATAAAATTCAGCCGCTACTGTGGAGTTTATTTGACGGAAGTGAAGTGGACCTGAAAAGCTGAAACTTGAAAGTGGACTTCCGGTCTAGGACCTGTCTGTGAATCAAGAGAGCATAAAGTATTGAGTAAAGACCTTTGTTTGGGCCAACCCTCTATAAACAAGTATCAATCTCCCATCTCTGGTCTGAGCTCCACCCTGTGAGATTTTCCCTTCAGAGTTTCCTCCAACTCACGTGTGCGCTCCGGGACAGTCTTTACTGTACCATGTTCAAAGTTTCGAATTTGACCTATGATGATCAATGCAGCTTTTCCTACTGCCTTTTACTTAGACACCGGACTAATGTACTATCCAGGTTCTGCGAGATGCTTGGCCGCCTGGGGTCACTGGACACTTTATACTGGGTGGACTCACACAGAGCCAGTGTCAGTCTATTACACCAATGTCCGTTCCCGTCTCGATGCTCCATTGAGATATACTGTGTGTTTATATATATATGGTGTTGTTGTGTTGATCTGTGTTTCTGCAGTGAGCATGTATGAAGCTTATGACTGCTGCGTCTCTGACCGAACTGAGCAGGACCTGCTGCCGGGACAAAATAATGTGCCTACAGTCGGATAGTGGTAAGTATATGTTTGTATTGTAGTTAGGGACCTTTTTGAAGGAAGATCTAGTGTGGACTCAGAATATGCTGAGATGAGAGTTCAAGCAAAACACATTCGAGTAGTCATATATATCTGCAGAGGTTCTATGGCTGATTATAGAGAGAAACAGACGTTCTAGATGTTATAACTCTGGAGGGACATAACGGAAATGTATATTGAGAAGTTTTCTCGCCTGTAAAAAAAAAAGTTTGTTCTTGCAATGTAATGTATGTAGGACCTTCTGAGTTTAAAAGCTCAGAATTTTGGAAAGTAAACATTTCCAGGAATCGATAACCTATTTAACCCAGACCCTTGATGGATAAGCGCTACATCAGCTGTACAAACCTGCCACCACCGCCGGGCCCCCGAGCAAGGCCCCAACCCCCAATTGCCCACTGTATAACGGGAAATTGTAACGCTCTGGATAAGAGCGTCTGCCAACGCGCAAATGTAAATTCATTTTATTAGAATCATTTATGTAGGACTACTTGTTTTATATAATAACTAGCAATTAAGGGGTTCAGGCCATGCTCAAGAGCCCACATGCTGGTGGGAATCAACCTGGTCTTTTTGCTATCATCCACACCTTAACCACCAGCCACCACTTTCCCAGATTACTAAGCGAAGTACAGACTTAATGAAATGACAGATTTACAAATTGACTCAATAGAAAGCAACTTTCTGTAACGGTGCATCAGAGTGAAGTTAGTTTCTTCGCATATCCTGGCTTAGATAGTTGGGGCAGAGGCAGGGTCAGCTAGGATACAGCACCCCTGAACAGAAGTAGGGTCTTCTCAAGGACCCAACATGGTAGACTGGCAGCAGTGGGGCTTAAACCCCGTCCTCCTGGTCTTCTAATCAACAACTTAATGCCTTAACCATTTGTGCCACCACTTCCTCAAAACATACACAGAGTTCTTTTACAATCCTACATGTATATTTATAGAATCATGTACCTTCTAGCAGGACAAGCTTGGCAGAAGGACGTCCCTCTGATGCTGAGGAGAGCTGAGGACTGCGGAGACACGTACTAAAGATTTGCCTGTTTGGCAGATGGTAGCTGGACGACGATTTACTGTCGTGCTGGATGTGCAACCTTGGAAGGTTTGTCCACAAGCCACACCAGGTACCGCTTGTGTGTAAGGGTTATTATCAGTAACAATGATAACTCGTGTTCATACTGTATATAATGAACTAGTGCCATTTATTTCCAGCACAACCAGCTGTGATACAGACGTCTCTAAAGAGGATGAGGAGCATCTGAAAGATTACATCAAGCAGCTGAAGAACGATCGAGCTGCAGTTAAGCTCACAATACTGAAGCTGGAGAGTGTACACACTGACTTCCTGAGCTGTGACATCAAACCACACGCTGACTCGCACAGACTGGACCTGGAACACGCCGTACTGATGCAGGACTCATGGCTATAAGGTACCATCCTGGCTGTTCCAGTCCAACTTATATCATGCTACAAAATTTGGGACATGACAAATTCACAAAGGGAAAATTGGCTCTGAAACATTCTGAGAAGAAGCTGTGTTAACCCTGAGATCTCTCAGCTGCAGTGCCTGGTCATGTCACTCCTGAGTATCTTCAGAAGATTCTTCAAAGATTTACAAAACCTAGCGTTAGGGTTATGTAGGGTTTTGTATATCTGAAACACCACTTAGACGATTGTGAGTTTGTGCCACTGCTGAGCCATTGAGCAACGTTCCTAAAAACATGTGAATAATGGCGTCTGTCCGTCTGTCCTTGGTTTTTACGGTTTTCCCTGCTTTAATCAGAAGAATGCAGAGATGAAGGCTCATCTTTATCTGTTGGAGAAAGAGAAGAAGACTCTGGAGCTGAAGCTCAGCACACAGGAGACATGTGAGCAGGCGTATCTGGTACAAATCGAACATCTAAAATCGGAGGTAGAGGAACAGCAGGAACAGAGGAGGTCACAGAATTTCACAGGGAGCAGCAGCAAGGACAAATGTGCTAAAGTGAGCAATGTACACACCACACACACACACAACGTTTTTCTATTTTATCTGGGTTAAAATGTCACTGTTTTATGAGTATATACCAACAAAATATAGCGAAATGTCACGGCAGATCGATCGATCCATCCATCATCCATCGATCCCTCAGACCTCCCTCCCCATCCATCCACCACCATCCACCTCCATCATCTGTTCTCTGTTGACTTTTGCTGTGTTTTCTTTCAGGGTTCTTCAGTGAATAAAGTGTCAGAGCTGACAGGCATCAGTGACAGTGACCCTGCAGCAGAGCTCACTAATGTCCTTCAGAAGTGAAAAACGCCACACACACCAACACAACGGGACTAAAACCCACAATCTCCTCACAACACCCACACCAAGAGTCCGGCTCCTGGAAGATCTCAACATAGACCACCTCCGGAGGGGCTCTGTTACGAACGACTTGTGTGTAAATGTTGTCCAATAAAAGTTGTGTATCTTCTTAGTACAGTTTGTGTGTGTATTTGTTTGGCAGAGAACTGAAGCTTAAGGTCAGAGTTAAGGACCTGTTAGCTGCGCTGGAGAAACTGACCAAATGCAGTGAGATTCGGAACCAGCAATCATCAGAGTTTGTTTGGTGACTTCAAACAAGCCAACAGGTTGACACAGTCAACACATACACACAAGCTGTTTATACTGAAAATGTGTCAGCACAACCCCTAGTCATAATAATTTCTCTCTCCCATATTAGTTCCGTTTTTGCGTCCATGATTGTTGATCGACCCTAGAGATCACCCTCAAGTCAGATGCTTTTCAAAGTCTACCGCTTGGTCCCTGAACATAACACATGAAACCGCTGAGAGATCAATTATACAATAAAAGATTTACCAGTCCTGGCTTCAGATCCAAAATGTTGGCTGTTGATGTTGGGTTGTTATTACCATCATGAATGTGTGTGTGTGTGTGTGTGTGTGTGTGTTAATAGTAACCTTGTGGCTGCATATGAAAAAGCCCAAAAGAAACACCAGAACAAGCTGAAGAAGCTGGAGACCCAAATGGTGTCCATGGTGGAGAGACAGGAAACAGAGGTGTGTTTGCTCAGACAGAGAATCACCTTTCTGGAGGAGGAGATATCCCACCTGCACACCAACGAGACCTCCCTCTGATACACACACACACACACACACACAGAGTTAAATAAACTAATCCGTTACACGCTGAGAACAACTCAATCATACACACTTTGGCTTCTTCACATGTAACTTTTGTTTTTAGCAGAATAATTAACAGGACTGAAGTTTTTAATGTTTAATGTTATGACTGTCGATACTGTCATTATAACTGGTATAATGAGGTTTAATCACAGACTCGAGCCTTCAGCACAAACGTCACCCTGTGCCGTCAGGAAAACCTGTGAGAAATTACTAATTTGCTAATCACGTCTCTCAGAACACGTCTATCATTCTGGAAATCTGAAGAGCGGTTAAAGATGCGGCTCAACCTGGTGCAAAATAATAGTTACACATTTTTAAGCTGGTAAGGACACGTCTACAAACGAGAGACTTTATATGTCCTAAACGTCTACGAACGAGAGACTTTATACGTTTGCTATCTTTGATAAGGGCAGGTTTTGAGGACGGATTCTCTACTATAGTTCTGTAAACAGAGACCAACACACACCTCACATACA
Organism: Bagarius yarrelli; assembly: GCA_005784505.1. NCBI lineage: Eukaryota > Metazoa > Chordata > Actinopteri > Siluriformes > Sisoridae > Bagarius > Bagarius yarrelli. The sequence goes on from VCAZ01000066.1 coordinate 2,153,549, forward strand.
CATTTAAATAACTAATAAAATCAAACAATCAGGATTTTCTGTAACATTACATTTTATTTGATGTTTTACAATAAAGGATAATGTGATGCAGAGGCTGAACACAAAATGGCAGGTGGTTTTTGAGGTGCATGAAGAGATCCAACCATTGAATGTTGACAGAAACACATGTTGCATTGAGCTGCGATGAAATAAGACCCGCGCGCCCTGAGCAAAACTCCAGCCAAACATCCTGGACCAGAAAACTTTCCTCTGACATACAGTACGTTTATAATTCTGATGCAAAAACACACAAAACATGCAAAAGCAAATAAAACCACTTAAAAAAGTTTGTTGCTTCATTCGAATATAATTTGTTTTACCAACCTTAAAAAAACTAAAACACAATTTTGAAAACATAAAAAAATAAGACGACGTTGAATTGGCCTAGTCAGACTGAAGCGAGCGTAAAACCTTCCTTTAGATCCCATCATCCCGTCTGTTTGTGTTCACAGTGGTTTTAAATGCTTAGCGGGAGGCCAATAATTATAGAGCTGAAATAATGGAGTGCTTAGAAAGTTAGAAAAGTGTCCAACATTAACTGGTACCAAAAGGGTGTTAATGCGTTACATTTATACACAAAAGAGAAAACTCGAATAAAAAAGACAAAGCTGAAGAGAACGGCGTATCTGCTGATGTACTGAAGGTTTGTGCAGTTTAGGAGTTCGGATTTAACGCCCCAGATGGTGTAAAAGAGCTGATGGAGGAAAACTGGGTGTGGCAACAGTTTCCATGCCAGAGAAAAACTCTGTAATACTTAGAAAGACCATGAGGGCAATAGTCCGAAAATGGCAGGTGCCACTGATGGCAAGTCTTTATTTCTTTGCCTGTTTGGTCACCATGTTTCTTGGTGGGGTCACCGGACGACTCGAGTTCGGCTTCTTCTTTTCTGCTGGCTTCAAAATCTGTCAGGAAATGAAAACGTTAATAGTTTTTATTAAATGCGTGTGTGAATATTATGCACACCGTCGGTCGGGTCACACACACCAGGATCAAATGTGGGGCAAGTGAGTGTAAAGGTTGAATTAGCAGAGCGATAGAACATCTGTACAGCAAATATTACAGTCTAAACAACACAACGGGTTAACATATTAGAATTTACAGTTGGACAAATTCTCTACCTACACCGTCTCTTCTACAATTTGTGAGAGACATAAGAATATTACAGAAAGTGGTAGCGCAGTGGTGAAGGTGTTGGGCTGCTAATTAGAAGACCAGGGTTTGATTCTCGGCACCGACACGTTACCAGTGCAGGCCAGTGTCTGTTTTTGTACACTTCAGTACTCGGTGGTCATTTTAGAGCATTTCACAGACGTCCTTATCCAGAGCGACTTACATTCATTCGTTTCATCTAGCCGAGAACTTAAGGGTTTAGGGCCTTGCTCAGGGGCCCACTGATGGCAGCAGTACAACACCTTAATCGCTGAGCTACCACCATTTTTCTTCGTCCTAATCAATGTTTTTCTTGGCAAATACAAACTATTTCTCGAACGTTTCCTGAAATCCTGTGTACCTGAAAAGAACACATGAGGGTCTCGTCCACGCTCATCATGGCCCCAGCGTTGTCAAACTCGCCACAATAGTTTGGTGCAGAAAAAAGGGTCACCAACTGTCTCTTGGCAAAGAATTCATAGCCGTCCTCCACTACCTACAGAACAAAAACAACAATCCCAATTACTTCCTGCTCACATTCAATAGGAACACATTTACACTATCTGCTATCTGACCTGGTGGGCCCTGCAGATCAGATCCAAGTCATGTTTATGAAGAAATTTGGCCACAACTTCAGCACCAAAGGTAAAGGAGACGCCCCGGTCATTCTCGCCCCACCCTAGCACATCTTTATCTGGATCGGACCACAGCAGGTCACACAGCAGGCCTTGGTCAGGCACATCTGTCGGCCTCATGATGCGTCTGATCTGCTCCATGGACTGCAGATCCGGGGACAAACCTTCAGTACATACAAACGACAGGTCACGTAGACATACTGGAAAATTTCACTGACACCAAACAGTTTAGAGTCTTTAATGCTGAACTTACGAATTTTCAGTATTTAAGTGCAGCCATCTGCAAAAAAAACCTGGTGTCAATAATTAACAAAGGCTGCAGAAAGAAATACAAGGAGAAAAAGCCAAATTCCCAATAAGGAGGAGGAGGAGGAGGAGGAGCAGGAGGAGGAGGAGGAGGAGGAGCAGGATGAGAGGAGGCAGATGAGGAGCAGGATGAGAGGAGAGGAGAGGAGGCGGACAGAGAGGAGGAGGAGCAGGGGAAGGATGAGGGGAGGAGAGGAGGAAGGAGGAGGAGCAGGAGGAGGAGGAGGAGCAGGAGGAGGAGGAGGAGGAGGAGGGCTCTACGGAGATACGGCACATACTGAACCATCACACAAAGGTTTTTAACAGAAAGCAGCTTTACACAGACTGCAGTAACAGTCAGAAAGCGTCAGTTTGTCTCTAATGAGCAAACCAGAGGCGACTGCGGTGAGTAGAAACTCCCGGAGATGAATTAGGAGAAACCCTTGAGAGGAACCGGACTCCAGATGGAACCCGTCCTCTTCTTTATGACACCGCATGTTATCATTAATTACACTTTATTCTAGTATATTTTATCAGTGTGTCTATTTTAATTTGCAGAATTTCTAGAAAGTTTCTCGACTTCCAAAAACTCCCATTCCATTTTTTTGGTCGCTCTGTAACATTTCAAAGATAAACCGTGTGAATGGACTAAAATGAATGATCCTGAAATCTATGGTCAGGGGTTTAAACTATAAACAGATGTTTTAGTATATTGTTAAAATAGATTTTCTCCAAGAATTTATTTTATGTTTTTATGTTTATGGAATTGCACCTTGTCATACACCGCTTGTGTTTTCCATACATCTACACACACACACACACACACACACACGTCCTGACATCACACTCACCTCCATGGCAACAGAAGATCTTCTCATCTACAATAGCAGCAATGGGTAAGCAGTTAAAGCAGTCAGTAAACGTCTTCCACAACTTAATGTTGTAGCGCCTTCGACCTGAAGACACAGAATGGGAATTCAATCAGTCGCATCGGAGTGCAGATTTCATCAGACTGATAAACTGATGCTGAGGGAGATCTAATCTACAGACCGTGTGTCCATACTCTAACCTGTAGTATCATAGATCTGACACATGTATAAATGACACTGTAAACTGAGGTACGCTTGTTAATATTGAATTAAAACTCTCAGTTCGTGTAAAAGTTGTAGTCATCCTGGCTTTTTTCGGTTTTGGATCCGGTGGTGGGCTTCTGGTGGAAAGCCATACGCCCTGTATCTGGGAACAAGGATAGCTGCTAAGACAGACGGTTTAGTTTCCTTTGCCTAAAGAATAATTATCGGTTTAAAATATCGGTTATCGCTCTACTTAATCTATAATTGTCCGTATCGGCCCTGAAACACACATATCGGTCGAGCCCTAACTAGTCTGTCAACCAAAGTCACTCATTCCTTTATTATTTTAATAAAACAGACTAAATTCTTTTTCAGAATATACTTACACTCGTCATAAAATCCATAAATGCGATTGATCGAGGCACATTCATGGTTCCCCCTGAGCAGAAAGAAGTTCTCTGGGTATTTAATTTTGTAGGCCAGTAGAAGACAGATGGTCTCGAGTGACTGCTTGCCCCGATCCACATAATCCCCAAGGAACAGGTAGTTACTTTCAGGAGGATATCCACCGTATTCAAAGAGCCGCAGCAGATCATAGTACTGCCCATGGATATCGCCTGCAAACAGCCGAGAAGAACCAACAACTGCTAAACCATGCCAGAACTCATAGCTTCAGCCATCACACAGCTGAACGGTGACTTGAGGTTGGACGTCTCGGTAGGTTCTTACTCACCACAGATCTTTAAAGGGGCCTCCAACTCCAGTAGGATGGGCTGACTGAGGAAGATCTCACGAGATTTCAGACACAGCCCACGGATCTCATTCTCCTGCAGCTGAACATTCTTCCCGGGCTTCGACCCCCTCACTGCAGAGAAAACACACACACACACGGTTATGAGGGTAACAACAGGAAGTGGTAGCGCAGTGGCTAAAGTGTTGGACTGCTCATTGGAAGATCACGGTTTAGATCCCAGCACCACCATGTTGGGCCCCTGAGAAAGGCCCCTTAACCCCTAATTTCTCGGTTGTATAAAAGAGATAAATGTACGTGTCTCTGGAGAAAAACCTCTGAGAAACGCTGTAAATGTTCATCAGTGAATAAAGGAATCATCTGTTTTAACCTGATTCATTTAAAGATTCATTTGATCTCGGATCGATTTCACTTCCACAGTCGGATCTTAGTCGAAGTTAACTAGTTAACCTACTGACGGGTTTACTAACTATTAAAAAAAACGGTGTTATTAGCTAGTTATTTGGCTGTAAACGCGGGTTTATCCGACAGCTACACGGCTAATGCTTTATCTTAAGCTCGCGATTACAAACTAAAGGGCTAATTTTAAAAAATCCGGCAGTTTTTCTACAAAAACACTGTACAAATTATTTTATAGCCAGTTTCATATAAAAACTTTAGAATGAACACATGAATCTTTACGGTGTGGCTAATAAAAGTGTAGCTAAAATCCGCTGTGCTAGTTTAGCATGCAGAAACTCCCGGGTAACCAAACCGAATCCGCTTCTAACAGATTTATCCACAGATTATCTAAAAACCCACTAACTATAAGATATTAAACAGCCTGTTTTAATTCTCTGATTAAAATCTTACCTTCCAACAGGCGCTGTATGATGCTGTCGATGTTGAGTTTGTCGATGTCAGCCATGCTAATGCTAACTAGCTATACAAATTTCCTGAAACAGTAAATGGCGTAGAAGCGAACGACTCCGTCAGGATTACAGGAACATTGGGGTGATTTTCTTCAGACGCTTTTATTTCTGCGGAGGTTTAAAAATGTGGTTTAATGTTCTGTAAATTTGGTGATGAATATGATAACCTGAGAGAACAGAGATCCGCAGATGGAGAATGAATCGGATCCCTAAAATGATTCAGTTCAGATTCAAAGATTCAAATCGTTTATTGTCACATGGTTGCAGTCCAGTGAATGACAAGTACAAATATAAAGAAATAAAGAAATAAACCATAAAACATAAACATTTAAAAACATAAAACCATAAACAAATAAACAAATAATAACACTATGGCACGGGAGTAGCAGAGGTGTAGAATATGTAAATATAGACTATGTGCATCTGTTTGTGCAGGTTTACAATACTGACCTATGTGCAAGAATGTTACAGTAAAAAAGCATCACTAATATTAATAACATGCAAATGAGAAGCAGATATTTACACTTGTAACATTTTGGCGGATGTTCTTATCCAGAGCGACTTACGCTGATCTCTTTTATACAACTGAGCAATCAGGGTTTAAGGGCGACCCAACAGTGGTGCTGGGAATCAAACCCTGATCTTTCAATCAGCATCCCCCCCCCCCCCCCCCCCCATATGATAATATTAGCAACACTAACATTAACATGAGGGGGAAATGTTTGGACTGCTGATTGGAAGATTAGAGTTCGATTGGGTTCCCACTGTTGGGCCCCTGAGCAAGGCCCTTAAACCCTGATTGCTCAGTTGTAAAAATGTTATAAGTGTAAATATAATGTACGGTGGTCATTACTGTACCATTTGCAACCACCAGATGTCGCCAGAACGCCAGTGCGCCTTTGTTCGACTTGAACCGTGAAGCACATAATTATGTATGAAATGCTGTGCTTGTATTTATTACACTGTAAAGACATTTACACAGAGAAAATCTGGGCTATAAAATGGGAAAAAATACAATGAAAATTGCTGCACAGATGCAAACACGTGCTAGCACTGAAATCGTGTTTGTTCCCCGCAGCACCTGTTTCTCTTCCCTATCCTGATCCTCCGCCCATTTCATCCACCAACCCTGACCGTCATCTGCGCGTGGCGGAGCGGCAAAAAAGCCCTTATTATCTTGAAAGAAAATGGCGGCGAGTCAGGGAGGAGCGGTAGCCGCGGCGCTCCTACAGGGCCATCAGTATCCAGCCGGACCGCACTGGAGCGCAAACGGCGCACCGCTTCAGCCGCAACCACCGCACACCGCCCGCAGCCTGGACCGCGCGCTCGATGACGCCGCCAGTTCCGGAGTGCTGAACATCAGCGGTCGGAAACTGCGCGATTATCCGGGACTCAGCTACGATCTCACCGACACCACGCACGCCGGTGAGTCCGCGCCATAGAACCGCTGTGATTTTCCTCCACCGTGGAGGTTTTTTTATTTAGAAGCGTCTCGTTTAGTGCTATTTGGATAAACAATTTAATTCAGGACCTCCTGTGAAATTATTCTAAGATCCTTTAGTTTTAACTGAATGGAACGGACCTCCTGACGCGTCGGAAACGGGTCCAACACGTAGTACCGGGCATGAATGAAAGAAAGAACGCATTGAATTAGGGCGAAAAGCGCGTTTAATGAAAGCCGATCACATTAATTATCGATCCGTTTAATAGGTTTAAACGCAAAACTGAGAACCGCGCGCCGCCGGAAGAAGACAAAAGATGCTGCTCCATCTATGACATCCAACGGGCCCATCAGCCGCCCCTTTCTTTCCCGACACCTCCAGCGCTACCCCCCCCCACTCCATCTTTAAGCAGTGCACGGATGCATCACACACACACACACACACACACACACACACACACACACAAATATATTGGATTATAGTGGAGTGTATTGTGTTGTAGTGGACTGTAGATGTCACATGACCCTAAACATGTCTGACCCTATTGAACCCGAGCCACGTGTTGAACACAGTGTGAATCATTTAATATAAAAATCTACAACATTTAAACATCATTTTCTCTGTTAGTTTCTGTTGTAAATGTAGTTCATCACCTTATTGTGTTATTGTTATATAGAAAATCAGGGTTTGTGCCATTATAACATTAATAACACAGTTATTACAACGTGTTTATAGCATTTTATCACATTCAGTAATCAATAATCCGAATTAGAGTCAGGAGATTAACATTATTTAAAATAACCAGTCGTTTAATTTATTATGCATTTTGCTAAATTTGTGTTAATTCTGTCATATCACAGCTCAATCCTGATTGGTTGAAATGTGCGGATTATTTCTCTATAACAGCAGATGTGTATAAACACACTGGGTTTTTGCCTCTATAGTAATCGAACCATACAGATGTTTGAAATGTGCTGTTGTTTAATAAAAATGTACACGCTAATCATTAATATGCAGAACGTTATAATTTATTTATGGAAGGAGTGACTGGAGAGGTTATGACAGTTTATAGCTGCTCTAATGTAGATAATGAAACAAACCTAAAGACATTTTTAATTAACAAAATAGTTTTTATCTCGTGATAATAATTGGAATTAAACAACATCTGGATGGGATTTACATTAAAGCAATTTTATGGGTTTAAGGTAAACTGAAGACTTAGACTAGTTACTTATTAGAGCAAAGTAAGAATGGCAGCTGTGTGTGTGTGTGTGTGTGTGTGTGTGTGTGTGTTCAATAGAAATTATAACAAATGTCTCAGTAGTCCAGACAAGCAGAAGAGGAAGTGACTTCATAATAGAGAAGCAGACTGATGCTGACTCAACAGTGGATGTCTACAACACACACATACACACACACACACACACACACTCGACTTTTACTCAAGTGTTGCTTTTGTGAAATAGATCCATGTCTAACAATATCAAACACAACGCAGACAATAACCTTTCTTCCTCCTCCTCTTCCTCCTCTTCCTCTTCCTCTTCCTCCTCCCCGAGCAGGATCATTGAAATGAGCCGCTACTTCAGAAACTTCACTGTTTTATAGCGATTAAAGACATAAAGATGTTATAGAAAAATAACGGAATGAAATAATGCTTTAACAAGTAATTGACAGTCGATCTTTTTTATATTTCTGAAAACATTCCAGCACACGACGTCCGGCGGCTTTTTCCCAGAATGCATCAAAACGTTATTTTAATGAGCAGATTCAATATTTCCAGTGTTTTGGTTAATTTCCTAACCAGGATTTAATGATATTTAAACTCAATTCTGCTAAATATAGATTCAAAATTCGATTTTTTAAAACAAATAAAATTCTAGAAATGTAGTAAAATATCAGTTTCTTCTGCAGGGATGGTTCATATCTTCACTGATGTCTGTGGACACTTTTATGACTTGTCTCAGCTGTGGTGTGTTTGACCTTCATGGGCCAAAACACACGGTGTGCAGGGTCTCGAGGGACTGCGGTGATTATACTCAATCGGCTGCGCTTAGCCGATCTGTAGCACATGGGCACCATAATATATATATATGTGTGTGTGTGTGTGTGTGTGTGTGTGTGTGTAAGTAGCTGAAATAAAAGAAATTTTGGTTATTTTATTCACCAGATGAGTCGAAAGGCTCACTAATCAGTTTGTCAGCGTCTCCTGTTAGGCTACAATAGGCAGTGTGTGAATCTCATTATCTGAAGGTTATGGGTTTGAACCCCACCACGGGCAACGCTTTTACCTGCTGTGCTTTAGTCATAATAATTAAGGCCACAATTTTTGCCGTTTCTGCCGTTACCCCCCCAAAAAAATCCAGACCCAGTTTACCGAATATGTTATAAAATGGGGGACCTGGACAGCGTCTTCGTCTTTGTCCTCAGTGTTTTTACAAACCCAGTGTGTGAAATCTTATATTAGTTTATTATTATTCTTTTTTTATTTTGTGTTTAGTGACGGATGATAAATGATTTCAGTGGCAGTGCCAGCGGGACGTCCTGCTGATATTAACACCAGTGCAGAAATTAGAAATGGGTTTTGTAGGCGTTTGTTTACAGTTTCTGGAAAAAGATCCAATCATTTCATTCAGTTACTAAAGAATTCCAGCCGGTTGTTGTTGCCCCTCAGTTTTTACCTGAAACAGCCAACATTATTATTCGGATTATTCACCATTTCAATCCTGTTAAATGTTTTTTTAACACTTTTTTATTAACACTTTTTTTAACGTATCTAACAAAGCCGATGTGTTAAAAGTGACTAACGCTAATGATCAGTCAGCTGTAGCCACAGTGACATAGGGACCACCATAAGAGACACGAAATCACCTGCTGCTCAGTGTGTGTGTGTGTGTGTGTGTGTGTGTGTGTGTGTGTGTGTGTGTGTGTGTGTGCTCCATCCTAACATTATAGGTTTGTCTTTGGAACATTTTGTAAAACGTAAGTAAAGTAGTTTACGTAACGCAAGAAAGTATTTGCAAGTTAAATATTTCTGAAGTTTTTTCACTGGCAGGGGCAGATTCAGGGGCAGGTACAGATTTAGGGGCAGGTACAGATTCAGGGGCAGGTACAGATTTAGGGGCAGGTACAGATTCAGGGGCAGGTACAGATTTAGGGGCAGGTACAGATTCAGGGGCAGGTACAGATTTAGGGGCAGGTACAGATTCAGGGGCAGGTACAGATTCAGGGCAGGTACAGATTAGAGGCAGGTACAGAGTTGGCGTACAGATTCAGGTACAGGGGCAGGTACAGATTCAGGGGCAGGTACAGATTTAGGGGCAGGTACAGATTCAGGGGCAGGTACAGATTTAGGGGCAGGTACAGATTCAGGGGCAGGTACAGATTTAGGGGCAGGTATAGATTCGGGGCAGGTACAGACTGGGGCAGGTGCAGATTCAGAGGTAGGTACAGACTCTGGGTGCAGGTACAGACTCTGGGGCAGGGGCAGATTCAGAGGTAGGTACAGACTCTGGGGAAGGCAGACTCTGGGGCAGGTACAGATTCAGAGGTAGGTACAGACTCTGGGGCAGGTACAGATTCAGAGGTAGGTACAGACTCTGGGGCAGGTACAGAGCCTGTACACACACAGACACATACACATGCACAAAAACACATCTGCTTACTGTTCTTTGTATGTTGGGCCCCTGAACAAGGCCCTTAACCCCTAATTACTCAGTTGTATTAAAAAAGGGTTAAATGTAAGTGACTCTAAATAAGAGCGTCTGCCAAATACGCTTAATGTAAATGTAAGAAAGGGGCTACCGATTTAAAGGGGCTACCAAACTAACGTGTATTTCACTATATTTTCCATCCAGATTTATCGAAGAACCGTTTTGCGGAGATCCCCCCTGAGGTGTGCATGTTTGCCCCGCTGGAGTCTCTTAACCTGTACCACAACTGCATAAAGATGATTCCGGAAGCCATTGTTAACCTACAGATGCTCACCTACCTCAATATCAGGTGGGCAGTTCTATACACATACCACAGCCGATGACATCATATTTCACTTATAGAAACTGAGATACTTTTGTGAACATCTCACAACATCAAAGCTGAGAAAAAGGAATGTTTTATTAGTTTACTAAATATTTTTGGAAAGAATTGCATTGTGGTCTTTTGGGAAATGAATAATCGGA
>VCAZ01000066.1:2169011-2179011 GCA_005784505.1 Bagarius yarrelli
CTTGCATGTTTATCAGTGTATTATTATTTAAGCATGAGTCTGTGTGTGTGTGTGTGTGTGTGTGTGTGTGTGTGTGTACAGTAGGTGTATCCAGTCAAGCGTTTGACTTGTAATATAATATATCATAATGCAACACAATGAATCTGTACGAATGTGTGTGTGTGTGTGTGTGTGTGTGTGTGTGCATGTCTGTAAGCCTGTAAAAGCACACTTACAATATAGAGACTGTGATTAAATAGAATTACATTAGGAACACACACACACACACACACACACACACACACACTGCACACCTGTCTGTTGGAGTGTTTCCAAGTGTGAGACCATTATAACTGTGGGAATGTTTCGATTCCCTCCAGCAGATTTCTCAGTCAGTCAGGAGGAAACAGCAAACAGAGATCTCCCACCCAAACTGTTAGGAGGTACACACACACACACACACACACACACACACACACACAAAGACACACACACACACACACACACACACAGTAAAACCCGGATAAACTTTGACATGTTGATATTTCTGATGTTTTTCCTGCAGCGCTTCACTGGATGAAGGAAGCAGTACATCCTCAGCGATGTGTGAACAGGTAAAACACACACACACACACACACACACACACACACACACAGACACATTCAGAAATTTCACTGTGATTTCAGCTTGAGTGTTATAAGACTAGGGTTACCACCCGTGCCTTAAAATACAGAACCGTGATCATTAAACGAGGCGGTTATGGACCTGCAGGTTTCCCACCGTCTCACCATCACTCCGTCTCAGTGTGTTGTAGTTTTAGTCTCTTTGGTGTTCTTCACTCGGGTTTACATGTCCTGCTCAGCAGAAATCCTGTTTATCATCTTCCCATGATTCCTGAAACTGTTTAGCGCTAATCGTTTAGCTGTTTAGCTGTTGTTCACTCACTTCCCCATTAACCTTTCCCAATTTTACTACTAACATCTGTATCATAGTTCTTCACTCATCTTCCCCTTTAATTCTTTTTTTCCCTTTGCTTGTCCGTGTGTGTTTTCTGAAGGATGAAGACCTCACAGATGAAGATGTCGCTTTCTCTGAGGTCTCATTTTCATCATCATCACCATCACCATCATCATCATCATCATCATCATCATCATCATTTTAGCCATTAATATTTATTATATCCATTAACCGAGAGCCCATTTGTTTCTTATTCTAGCCGTCATTTAAAAATGATTAACCAGTTAGCATGAGCACACCTTCAAACAACAGATCTGATTTCCCTGATCAACTCAAACACCTTCCCTGATCAACTCAAACACCTTCTCTGATCAACTCAAACACCTTCTCTGATCAACTCAAACACCTTCTCTGATCAACTCAAACACCTTCCCTGATCAACTCAAACACCTTCCCTGATCAACTCAAACACCTTCTCTGATCAACTCAAACACCTTCTCTGATCAACTCAAACACCTTCTCTGATCAACTCAAACACCTTCCCTGATCAACTCTCCATCAGCAGGTTAAAATAATAAAAAAACAGTAATGGATAAATGTCTTTTCCCCCTTTAGCCGTCTTTATCCTGTTCGTTTGAAGGAAGTCTTAAGTCTGAAAACGGCGACGATGAAACCAAATGGCCAGAACTTCCACCTATTTTAAACCAGAATGAAGAGCGGAGACGAAACAAATACCTGAGGAAAGATTACCTCAAGGTACAGATTAACCGAGCCGCAGAACCCAGCAGCAGATCTCGGATATCCGTTAACATCCAGTGGCAAATCTAACACCTCCAAACCTACGCTGACAAAACCACTTGCAATAATTATCGGAAATTGTTAATTAATGAACAAGACGAGTTTATTAAGGGAAATTAGATATAACTACAGGATGTCCCGTACGGGTCCATACAGAGGAAAAATAAAAAAAATCAACATTTTAATAAGAAAACTATTTTTTTTTCTATAATTTGTTCTATGTGACTGCTATTGTTTTTAAAAACACATCTGGATGCGGTTCCTCCACTGCTGAAGAATACGGATAAGCACAGCTGGAGTTCTGCTTGTAATGGTGATAGTGATACGTTCCTTAAGATGATTTATGTTTTGGATCTGTTCCTGACACACCCTGGACCGTCAAACGAAAAAAAAGCCCCCAACGATAAAAATCCACTGGAGATCTGGGAAAATGGCGCTTTCCTTAAACAATGTTCATTTTTCCTGTCTATGGAAACTTATGGGACATCCAGTTATTTCACTACCGTTCAGATTTTAGCTACAACCATATCAATATTTTAACTATTTGAAGAAAATTCTTTTTTTTTTTTTTTTTTTTTTTTAGTTCAGGAGCCAAATTACACGAAGAAACTCCACCGATAACGACTGTGAGGTGAGAGGTTTCCTGTCTGTGTGTATTTACATTTACATTTACATTACATTTACATTTGGAGCATTTAGCAGACGCTCTTGTCCAGAGCGACGTACAAGAAGTGCTTTAAGCCACATCAAAAACAGCTCAATACTGATAATAGTTCACAAAAAGGTGCAACAACAACAAAAAACCTGTTGAATAGAGTAAGGGTTTTTTTTTTTTTGTTTTTTTTGTTTTTTTTTTTTTTTTTTTTTGTTTTTTTTTTGTTTTTTTTTTTTTTTTTTAGATGTCAAGAGCAAGGTATTTTAGAAAAAGATGGGTTTTCAAACGCCTCTTGAAGATAGCTAGTGACTCTGCTGTTCTGATATTGATGGGAAGTTCATTCCACCATCTTGGTGCCAGAACAGAGAAAAGTCTTGAGGCAGACCTACCTCGTGTCCTAGGGGGTGGTGGAACAAGCCGAGCAGTGCTTGTGGATCTGAGAGAGCGTGGTGCAATGCGTGGAGTGATAAGTATTTGTAGGTAGGAGGGTGCAGCTCCGTTTCTGGCTTTGTAGGCAAGTGTCAGAGTTTTGAATCTGATGCGCGCAGCTGTTGGGAGCCAATGGAGGGGAGCGCAGCAGTGGAGTGGTGTGTGAAAACTTTGGTAGGTTGAAAACAACACGTGCAGCTGCATTCTGAATCATCTGCAGAGGGCGAATAGCACTCAGAGGTAGGCCAGCCAGCCAGGAGGAGCGAGTTGCAGTAGTCTAGTTTAGAAATTACAAGAGACTGCACAAGCAACTGGGTGGCCTGAGTGGTGGTTAAGAAAGGTCGAACCCTCCGGATGTTATGCAGGATAAACCTGCAGGAACGTGTTATGTTGGCAACATGTAAGGAAAAGGATAATTGATTGTCCATAGTTACCCCCCAGGTTGCGAGCACTGGTTGAAGGGAAGATCTGTGAATTGTCCAGGGTGATTGCAAGATCCTGGCATGGAGATGAGTCACCTGGGAGAAAAAGTAGTTCAGTTTTGCACGGGTTGAGTTTCAGCTGGTGAGCAGCCATCCATGATGAAATGTCTGTCAGGCAGTTTGAAATCCTTGCAGAAATCGTGGTGTCTGATGGAGGAAAAGAAAAGACAAGTTGAGTGTCATCAGCATAGCAATGGTATGTGAACCCGTGTGAAGAAATAACTTTGCCAAGTGAGTGTGAGTATAGAGGGAGAAAAGAAGAGGACCAAGTACTGAGCCTTGTGGGACACCAGTGGACACAGTCTGTGGCGTGGAAAGTCTGCGTGGGGTTGTTGTACCTCTCCATTTTCTATGTTAAACGGAACATTACGGAGGAGTTTCCGTCTCTGGAGTAATAATTTACACATAATATATCCCATCCACGAATTTCTCAACAATTATTATTTTAAAAAAACACCTGATCAAATCAAGTCACTCATGAAAAAGTTACGTAATCGACGTGAAATATCACCAGTCCGTTAGTTTTTACATGAAAACATAATCAAAAACAAATCAATCCTTTATTCTGCATTCTGCATTAAAGTTTCTTATATTTACCTCAGACTATTGTAAAGCACAAACATCAGCAATAAATACTTTTTTTCTATATCAAATAGAAGACCATGTTAAACAATAAGTAACCAAAAATCTATTATACAAAGAATTCAGTGTAATTAATTCTATTTCTACAGTGTATTAAACTTAAAATACTGTCAAATTTATCCAAGTATTCGAATCTAATTTCACCCTGAATACGTGCGGAATGCAGAAATATCCACCTGGTTTTATTCACTGTGTTATATATTTTTCAACGCTTTTTGGATGTCGCTGCTGATTTTTTTCCAAAAATAGAATGAATTAATGGAAAAAAGAAAATGATTCCATATAAAATAACATGAAGGTAAATTGTTTATGAAATGTGGGGCAAACTGTGGGGCAAACTGTGGGGAAGTGTTAGTGCAGTTATGAAGGTGTTGAACTTGTAATTGGAGGATCAGCGTTCGATTCCCAGCATCACCACGTTGCCACTGTGGGGGCCCCTGAGCAAGGCCCCTAACCCCCCCCCGATTGCTCAAATACCTAAAAAGGAGAAAAATAAAAGTCACTCTGGATAAAAACGTCTAAATGCCGTTAGTTCATTATTTGTTTGTTTCTGTGTATTTTAAATGTCGGGCTTTTTATTGAAATTCTATGTCATATTTTTAAGTGCAGTTCGTCAGTAAAAAAAACTGCATAAATGAGTGAAAACGCCGAGTTTGTTTTTTTGCCGCAGGAGGATTTACATTCCACCGATTTCATTCAGCACAACATTGACGGTCTTCTTTGGCTTGAAGCCAAGATCAGGTATCACAGTTTTTTGCATTATTTTTTAAAATATTTTTCATTTTTAACAAGAAAGTTTTAACATTTATATTCTTATAAATATTCTTGCACATAAATACTATAAATACTTAAAACTTTAACTAAATAAATCTGTAACTTGTGTAAAACGCAGACGGTCGTTTTTAATAATCAAATGCTAATAATTAAATTCTGCATAAATTCCTTTATTCTATAATTGTAATAATACGAATCCTTTTTTTCTCTCTGTATGTATGTATATATCTATATATATTATATTTATTTATTTATATATATATCTCAGCATTTTCGCGTAGTAATCGTCAGGAGTACAGCCCGACAGACCCCAGTTTCACAATGAGGAGAAAGATGGAACATCTCCGAGAGGAAATGGAGCAGATTAGTCTCCTACGGCAGGTCAGCAGTTCAAAGAACCGTAAAGATTTACAAACCAG
Source organism: Bagarius yarrelli (assembly GCA_005784505.1). NCBI lineage: Eukaryota > Metazoa > Chordata > Actinopteri > Siluriformes > Sisoridae > Bagarius > Bagarius yarrelli. Next base: position 2,174,148 of record VCAZ01000066.1, read on the forward strand.
TTTAACGAAATAGATTCATAGTAAAAATTACAGCTGTTTGTGTTAAACTTTACATCAATTTGTAGTAAAAATGCACAAAATGACAGTTATTGTGAACTTCTTTTCTATGCATAATTCATAACTGTCAACTTTAGCAGGTTTTCTATTGGAGCCTTTTCAGTCTCGGAGTAAAAATAATGGATAAATGGATAAATCGATGGATGAACTTTTCTATTTTAAAGCACTAATTTAATTACAAACAAATCATTACATTAGCCAAAAAAATGGTCAACTGTTTTGAGATTCTAATTTGAAAGGAACGAATAATTACGAACAGATGATGATGATGATGATGATGATGATGATGATGATGATGATGACGGATATGTGACCCTTTTCACATTTCAGCTATTTTGATACCTCATAGACCAAAATTCGACAATATTTTGCTGGAAATTCAATGTGACATCCTGGCACCTATAAATAAACTTCTTTAAAGTATTTTGCAGATAAAAAAAAAGAAAAACATTGTTGAAATATTGTATTAAATTCCACAATAAAGGAAATTGTGTAATTGCTTCTATATTTATTATAATTCACTGTAAATATGTCAGCATTTGGATGCGGTTATTAGTTCAGCTGCTGAGCAACAGCAATAGCGTCCGTTAGATTCAGGAGACGTTAAACTTCCTCATCACAAAAGAAGACATTATATTTTTATAATTATATTTAATAAACCAGCTCTACAGCACGAGTTACGCGGAAGTTTCTATCTTATATCCTGTCACTATTAAAGTATCCGAATCATTTTACAATGTCATTTAGTCATGTGACCTGTTGGTGTGTTTGTGTTTCCATTTATGACTCTACAGAACCTGGAATCGAGGTTGAAGGTTTTACTTCCTGATGATGTGGGTGCTGCTTTAATGGATGGTGTTGTTTTGTGCCATTTGGCCAATCACATTCGACCGCGATCTGTGGCCAGCATTCATGTGCCCTCACCAGCGGTTGTAAGTCGAACCCCTCTTTTAATCTAATCATCGAGAGAGCTTATTTATTGATTTATTGATTTATTTTTGGTATTTTGGGATCCTGGTACATTCTAGCGTGTTTAGTACATAAGTGTGTGTTTTCACAGCCGAAGCTGAGCATGGCAAAGTGTCGGCGGAATGTTGAGAACTTTCTGGATGCCTGTAAGAAGCTTGGAGTGCCACAGGTATTCTTACATCACTTTCACTATATACTCTCTATCCTATATCCTAAAGGGGGCGGGGCAATGTCCAGACTATCCCAAAAACTAGCCAATGTCCAGACACAGACAGCATTTAAGCAGGACAGACTGAAACACACACAGTATAAACACACACAGCAGAACCAGGAGAACTAATTTCACTTAACATGAAACACCTGAGCACAACAGCAGGTAAGAATAAGGAACTTAAAATATAAATTTCGGATGATTGACAGGTGTCATTCAACAAAACTGAATATTATGTAGATTCTAAAATTTTTTCAGGGATTTGAACCCTGAACCTCAGATCCACTGGGTAAAAACCTGTTCTACCATCACGTCATTGTGTGAACGGAGAAATGGTGTGTTCCGTGGATGACCTCTGACCTACTTTCTGTAGGATCTGAATTCTTAAGTCGATTTATTCAGTCTAGTTTCTCAGACCAAACAAAAGCAAATGATAACCAAATAAGGGAATGTTATTATTAATAAATATCAATTTCTTTACCATTAAAACGCTGAAATGTAATTCGAGTGTCTTTACCTCCATTGTTTTGTTCTGTCCCGTAGGAGAAGTTGTGTTTGCCTCAGCACATTCTGGAGGAACGAGGTTTAGTGAAAGTCGGTGCTACGGTTCAAGCTTTGCTGGATTTGTCATCATCTAAACCAACACAGACGTCCACCATGTAGCACTCGAAATACGACCCCCCCCCCCCCCCCCCCCCCCCACATTTATTCTGCCTTATGTCCCTGTTTTAACTGCTGAACTTTGACTCAGACATAAGAACCACTGCTGGAATCCACAACAAAAAGTGCTGGAACCTTCCAGTGATTGTACAACATTATAACAGCTCCTGGCAGAAAAAATAACTACATCATCCAGGAAAGTGCATTTTAAACTCGTTTTTTCCGGTTCCATATAAACCCTTTATGATATGTTACCCAAATGAGTGTGTTTGTGGCTGTTATTTCAGCTCAACACCGTTTGAGTGATTGTGAGTTTTAAATTTGCTGATGGGAAACGTGGCTATGGCTCATAACTGTGGAGCAGCTTTACCACCTCAACCAATCATTCATTCGTTCATTCATTCGTTCGTTCGTTCGTTCGTTCGTTCATTCATTCATCTTCTATAGCCACTTATTCCCTAATCACGGGGATCTGCTGGAGTCTATCCCAGCCGTCTCTGAAAGACAGGAGGGGGGACACCGTGGACAGGTCGCCAGTCCATCACACACACACACACATCACACACACACACACACACACACACACACACTCTCCTATAGGTAATTTAGAATCACCAGTCAATCTAACATACATGTTTTTGGACTGAGGGAGGAAACCGGATTCAAATTCAAGCACGAGGAAAACATACAAAATCCACACAGAAAAGCCTCTGCAGGAGAATCGAACCCGGGACCTTCTTGCTAGGAGGCTAACAGTGCTAAACGCTAAACCACCTTGCTGCCCTTACAACCAACCAACTTTTTGATATTTTGCCATTCTCATGAAGAGAAATTCATTCCGTTTTTTCTTCCAGAAGAAATTTCCGACAGCTGATTGGCTGATATGGAGCAATGGGTTGACTTTATTGCAGCAAACAGAAATGCCCTTCTCCTGCATGAGGCCATTAAATCCACTAAACTAAAGAAATAATACGTTCTTGTGCTGGAGCGAATTCCTTAACCACTTTTATGACTAAGACGGATGTTGAACTGGGGACCGGAGAGGAGACAGTCGGTGATTAGTGTGTTTAATCGAATGCACAATGTAACTTAACACAACAGTGTGGAATGTACAGAAGCTGTGCTGTTGATGGAGCGACACACACTTGGAAAAATGATCATTTTTGGGGGGTTTTATTTGGATAAATGATTTAAATTGCTTAAAAGCCACAAATACGATTGTTTTAAAGTTTATTCCAGCTTTGGATTATAAACTCATACACATTTACAGACACATTAACATTTAACACATGATTAATACTCGTTTATTATTTTAATTTCCCCAAATCATAAGGAAACACGTTTCTTTAAGCTTCCTGTCTTCTACTGTAAACATGATGAACCTTCAGACCGGTGAGCTGACGGCCATTTAATCCTGATATTAATCCTATTCTTTCTCCAACGAGTTGTTTTAATGAATTATTTATGTATTTATTGTATATTTATTTGCGTTTTTTTCTACATTCTGCGTTTTATTTGTGTGGCCCTGAGAACCAGCGTCAGTAAACTTCTGTATTATTCTGTTTTAGTGTAATGCTCAGGTTAGACGCCACGTCAGTCTAGCTTACAAATCCTAATCCTGAATTATTGTCTTATGCAGAATTATTTTTAATAATAATTTAATGTAAATATCTATTTAAATTATATGGTTTAAAATGTATCCTATAGATTTCATTTAATCGTTTATAACAATGTAATAATAATGTTATATATACATATTATTGTTTTAATAGTTTATTTAATATGTTATTAGATGTTTATATTATATTATTATTAGAACTAATTCTACATAAGACATTTATTGAGTGTTTAAACACGTCCACATGTTTACACAGTTTATTCACACTTGTATAAAGAAGTTTATGGTTTATTGCTCACGCAGGTCGGATTTCCTTTATTCCGTCGATGGCATGACATAATCACCTAATTAACCAATCCTAAAATTCTCCTAATATAATATTAAACCTTCTCAAACATCTCTGAATGAAGCCCAACCTAAAAACACACCTGCTGATTGAGCAAATTTACGTCTAACTGAAACCTGGAATCGGTTTTATCCTGGAATCGGTTTGTTACGACTGCTTAATGGTTATCGAGGACGCAGAGAAGGTTTCCCTCTCTTTTCTCTCCGTCTTAAAGCGGTGTTTATCACGTGATTTGCTGTACAAATCCTGTTTAATGCAACAATAGATTTTCAGTCTGATCATATTTAATATGCAAAAGCAATAACGCGGTTTGATGCCAGTCCGAAAATCTTTTCACCCCAAAACATTAAGCTACAAACTGCCATTATTTCCTCCTCACACACATTCCTTATACTATTGCAGCTTTCTTTACTTTCATTCATTTGTCTTTTTTTAATGGTTTTTTTTCAGGTGATCGAAAATCAAATAACTCTGTTATAAAACATGTACGGTACATACCGATGGCTCTTTTTCTGGCAAATCTTTATTAGTCTGTTACAAAAAAGTGGGGGCGAAAATGCCAACAGCCTGATTTCTGCACTGACGTGTGTGTGTGTGTGTGTGTGTGTGTGTGTGTAAATAGATGTTTTATATAAATCACGGTTCTGTTTGCATGCCTGGATTTTCTGTGATCGGTTTTTCCCCCATTTCTGTATAAACTCTGTAAAGCCGTATAAAAACATTTCCTAAAAAAACAATGGAATTAATATTCAGCTTTAAAGGTCAAAGTTCAAATAAAATGACCTTTTCTATTTTTTTTTCATTGTTTATTTTTTTGTTTATGCAAAAGAAAATGAAGATTTTTGTGTTAAAGTGTTTTTTTTAGATGCAGTGTTTTATTAATTCTTTAGTATTTTAAGTTCCGAATAAAAATTCTAAAATTACAGGGACGACTAAAGGATTTAATCTTGCAAAATTCTAATAAACAGGATTAAATTATGGGTTGTCTTTTTTACACCTGGTC
>VCAZ01000066.1:2184011-2211511 GCA_005784505.1 Bagarius yarrelli
TTTTTTAAATGTAAACGAAATGTTTTAAATACATTTACCTTTAATTAAATAAATAAAATCTCCACTAAAACCTTCGATAATTTTTTCACCTGTTTTTTATTTTCACATTTTCACCATAAACAAAAAATAAAATTCGAACAAATACATAAAATTTATTTTTCTATTTTTAATCCTGACGTCATTGCAGAGTTTGGATTTAAGCAGGTACTTCCGGTACGTGTCTGTCCCGCACGAGGCTGTGTGTGTGTGTGTGTGTGTGTGTGTGTGTGTGTGTGTGTGTGTGTGTGTGTGTGTAGTTTTTATACAGTATGTGGTGAGAATAAATCAGTATCTGTGTTTTGATTGACACTTTTTATTCTTGTAATTGGAATGAACGCTGAAAGTCTGACTGAAATCGGATTCGATCTGTTGGACATACGTCATCATTAGGGGTGGACCGGTTGTCCGATGTAAAGGGACTTTTATATTATTATCGGTCAGTTAAAAAACTGATTTGCTAATAAAACAATTACATTTCCACACACTGTTTAACTCAGTCCCTAACAGACGTCTCTCCTAACAGACGTCTCTCCTAACGGACGTCTCTCCTAACGGACGTCTCTCCTAACGGACGTCTCTCTTTAACGGACGTGTCTCTTTAACGGACGTGTCTCTTTAACGGACATGTCTTTTTAACGGATGTTTTTACTGGACGTGTCTTTAAGGAACGTCTCTTTAACGGACATGTGTCTGTAACGGACATGTGTCTGTAACGGACGTGCCTTTAACAGACGTGTCTTTTTAATGGATGTCTCTTTAACGGCCGTGTCTCTTTAACGGACGTGTCTCTTTAACGGACGTGTCTCTTTAACGGACATGTCTTAATTGGGTAAAATTGATTTAACTCTGGAAAATATACCTGAACTGATTTAGTCACCTGGTTTTTATTTATTTCTCCATCTCAAATTAATTTTACAAGACATGCAGACTTGAAGGCAGCCAGGTGAGAGAGCCGTAACCGGATTCCTGGTGAGATGGGGTTTGGTCAGGATTTGAGAAAATCCCATGAAGGTCTAATCAAACTGCAGGATTGGGAGCTGAAACTACTCGAAACAGTGAAGCGCTTCATGACTCTTCGTGTCAAGAGTGATAAAGAGTATGCATCACTTCTCCTCAACATCAGCCAACAGGTGGAGAAGCAAGACAACTCCTCGCAGATCCACTACATTAGCACCGTCTCCAAGGTGACCATTGCTTCCTAATTCCTTTTCCTCATAGTAAAGTGGACAGAATATCATTGGCAGACATGTGTAATGATGTCCAAGACTAGATTCAGTTGTAGTCTATTGTTGTTGACCAATTGGATGGTGTAACAGAGTGTGTTTGGCCATACTGCTGTAAATATACTGTGATTGTGGTGGAATAATGTTATGGGTTTGCACTGACCCTGATGTTCATGTTATGGTAGTCATGGACTCAAATGGTACAGCAGACAGAGCAGCTTAGTAAGATCATGAAGTCTCATGCTGAGGAGCTGAATTCTGGCCCACTGCATCGTCTCACCATGATGATCAAAGATAAACAGCAGGTGAAGAGAAGCTACCAGGGGATCCACCAGCAGATAGAGTTTGAACTGAACAGGGCAAGTGTATTTTTCCTTCATTTAATTGTTGTAGTTTTTTGATTTTGTGTTATTGTCCATCTGAGCTTCTGATTCAAGCCTATGATGAAGGTGTTAACCAGGCACCTGGTTTGTTTTCAGGTCACAAAAACTGACATTGAAAAGCTGAAAGGTACATACAGACAGCTGACCAAAGACGCACACAGCGCTAAAGAGAAATACAAGGAGGCCATTATAAAAGGTGAGGACGCGTCGTTTACACTGCAGGGCCTGACGGCCTATTCCGATTCCGTGACTATATCCAGTTTTTTTAATGACCCGGTTACATCATCTTTAAAACCGTATCCGATATCTGCATTTACATCAAACACAGCAAAACAACCCGATGTAGACGTACCGACCAGAAAAAGGAGGGAAAATGGCGCAATAAGTAACGGACAAAGACGAAATGTAACCAGCATGTAACCTCAACATCGTGTTTAAATGTCGGCCAAACAAAAAAGTCGACGGTTGTCGGTCGTATCCCATCTGTTCCGACAGTAGAGGAAAAAAATTGGAAGTGGGTCACGTGATGCATGCAGTGTTAATGCACCAATAAAAGCTTTGGTGTTGTATGAAATATTAATTGATTAAGCATTTTAAGCACGTTTCTAAATAAATCCGATCTGTGGCTGTGGAACGCTGTGGTCCGTATTCACATATTTGGACTCAGTAATGTGAAAGATGTTAAATTAATGTTCATGAAATTAATATTTTGTCTGTCTGTCCTACTGAACACCTCACCACCGTAATGCTCCTCTAATACATGTCCTACACCAATCTAACACACTTCTCTGCTACTCCTGACTTTCTCAAACAATTTCACACTTTTCTCTCAACACTCTGCCATAAATCTCCACCATGTCTACAAAGACACAATGCAGAACCCACTGGTCATCTCTGGATTTCTCCAGCAATATTCTCTGTACAGCTGTTTCTGGGCATGAAGCTGTACTGCTGCTCACAAATCTCCATTTCCTTTAATCTTCCACTACTCTTACAAATACCATCATTATACTCATATCCCTCGGAAGTTGCTGCAACTCTAAACATCACTGTTGTTCTTATAGATCACCAGTAAACTTCTTGATCATTTCTCAGTCATCTTCTCACTCTCTAAAATCCTACTTTACCTTCACTGGTATGTCCTCAGGATCGAATTCCTTTCTGCATAGCTTTCCTGATGTCCATCCTTTCCATCTTTTCTACTTCTTGTTTCACAGTGTCCACCTCTTCTACCCTTTTTTATGTTTCTTAGTTTTCTCATTTGTTTGCTTTTCAATGTTCCTTTCTATTTACCCGGGCTTTGGACTGGCACAAACCTCATTGGACCATGACCTTCATGACTGGGTTGATGTTTTCTATGTTATATTGTGAATAAGATGCGATCAGAGCTTTTCTGTTACATGAGTGTTCCAACCTTTTTTCTAAAAAGTCTGTTATTGACAGATGAGACCAAAAAACTTTTTTGGGTTTAAATGGGATCGTTACGTTATGTTTTGGATAAATTGAAGTTCTTTTATCATAGGAACCGTATCTCTTCTGTAAAACATGGCAGTGGTGATGTCATGGTTTGGCCCCTTAAAATATGTTTTCTATAGCACTGTTAATAAAACTATTTAAAGTCTCGTCCTGAAGTTAGTCCATGACTGGAAAATCCAGGCTGAAACCCTGTAATGTTAGACTTAAACTGAACCATAGTTTTTTTTCAGGTAAGGAGCCCGAGAAAGCACGTGAGCGTTATGACAAAGCCACCATGAAGCTACACAATCTGCACAACCAGTATGTGCTGGCAGTACATAGTGCACAGATGCATCATGAACACTATCATGAAAACACACTCCCTCTGCTGCTGGATTCTTTACAAAGGATGCAAGAGGAGATGGTCAGCGCCCTGTAAGTCAGGCACAGCAAACACACCAGGCACAAAGTTGTTTGTCTTTTCTATATAATGAAAGATGTTGAAGTAGTCTAAAGCAGTGGGTCTCAACCCTGTTTCAGATGGACACCCTCTTAAGTCAAGTTCAAACCCTCTTCTAACCCCTTCTAAAAGAGATGATCAGTGTTATTCATTTTACCCATCAGTGGTCATAATGTTCTGCCTGATGTACAAAATATACGCGTGTGTGTGTGTGTGTGTGTGTGTATAAATCTACATTTGTATCTACATATGTAAAGTGTTGTGCTTGTCGTCTTGTTTCTTCTAGAAAGGGGATTCTGGAGGAGTACAGTGAAATCACCAGTCTCCTTACAGATGAAATAGTCAAAGTTCACAAAGAAATACACACATCTATCGATCAAATCGATCCTGCATCTGAGTATGACAACTTCATTGAAGTTTACAGGTAAGTGGGAAAGAAACCCAGAAACAAAGTCGAGCTAATGTTAATGGACTTATTATTATCATCACTACTTCTTTTTATAGGTCACCTCAAACCACTGGACCTAATGTAGAATTCGATGTCTCGCTGTTAGAGGAAACTGAGAATCTCCAAGCCAATGAGATTCTGTGGAATAATTTAACAGCAGACAGTTTACAGGCAATGTAAGTTCAGGTGTTTGCGTATTTTGATCTTCTCTCTTTAGCTGTTCCTTTCAGGGGTCACCACAGCACATCACAGCAAATCATTTGGAGACAGTCAGTGCAATTAATGTAGTCCAGGGGGCCAATCTTGGCGAATAGCCGGACGGCTAGCGTTTGTTTTTTAGCCTAGCGCGGACCCTTTCCGGACTTCCACATCCTCACGCTGTAACAGCACCTAATGGTCGTATAAATGAACACTAATGTCTTCAGTTGACAATGTGTCTTTGAATATCAGGCTTAAAACTTAAATGACACCATTTTGTATCCGGAGTGGATGCCGTGTGTTAGTCCCGCGCCAACATAAAATCTAAAGTTCATATGTAATATATCCGGGCTGATTTTCTTTTTATTTGGACTTTTTTTAAGGTTAAAGTCAACAACAGAGGAGCTTGTCCTGACCCAAAAGAGTCTACACAGTAAAGAGGACCTAATGGAAGACCTGCAAAGCAAAATTGAGGAGTACAGCAAAAGTTGTGAAAAAAAGTCGGAGTATGTAAAGCACAGCGTCTCATGTTTATTGCATGTCATGTCTTTATTACAGGAGCTGATTTATCTTGTGGGTTATTGAATGTTCTTAGACCAGCAGTGTCCAAAGTCCGTCTGTGGGACAGATACAACTCCGAGGATAAACTTTAGACGGCCGCAGTTTGTCTATTGAAATGTATTATATCTGTTCCACTAGGCCTAATTTACAAATCAAACCGTTCATGGGAAGTCCAGCTAATTATATCCGATGGCGTGTATTTCTTCCTTCTGATTAACTCTTAATCCTGATTATCGTAGTTTAAATCTGTTCTTGATTTTATCCGACTCGCCATCTGCATGATTAATAAACACTCTGTTTTCTACATAAATTTAGACATGTTACCTATAATGTTTCTGTGTTCGGTGTGTTTGTCTTTTTCTCAGTAAGGTGCTGTTACTGAGTCAGAAACAATCTCTGGAGGAGTTGAAGCAGATGGTGCAGCTGCTGCGGTGCTCAGAAGCCAAACTCAGCGCCCAGAAGGAGATGCTAGAGAACAAGATAGAGGAGAATGAGGGCAAAGAACCACCCAGCGTGGTGAATTATGAAGAGGATGCACGGTCCATCAACTCAATGGTTCGTTGTTCGTTTGAAATATAATGAAATATAATGAAAATGAAATATGCAGTTGAACCTGTAGTGGGATGTGCAGGAGTTCCGGTGTGTGTGTGTGTGTGTGTGTGTGTGTGTGTTTTATCTGTAAAATATCTGTTTTTTTATGTTAATTTGATACAGTAATCGCTCCACACTATAACACACACCAGGAAGTAATTATTATTTATTATCATCAGGACAAAAGCAAAGACAGAATATCAAAGTTTGACACCCTTCGTCACTCTATTGCTGGAATCATCCGTTCCCCAAAGTCTGTACTGAGCTCATCTTCAGTAAGTACAAACAATAATTCATTCATTTCACTCTCAGTGCCTACAATTAACATCATTAACATCATTAACATCATTAAATAACAATTTTCAGTTCTTATAATTACAAGTAACCTGAAAAACACTGCGGGATCCGGCGAGCTGTAACTTCCTGCTTTCTATCACTTTAACCTTTAACACAAGTTCATAGACGTGATTGCCATCAGTGAAAAGCCGTTGGGAGAGCAGGAGTGGTATCATGGGGCAATTCCACGCACAGAGGCGCAGGAGCTGCTTAAGCAACAGGGAGACTTCCTGGTTCGGGAAAGTCACGGCAAGCCTGGCGAGTATGTCCTGTCTGTGTTCTCCGAGTCTCAGTGCAGACACTTCATCATACAGTTTGCAGATGTGAGTACTGTTGGTATACAACCATTCCATCATCTCCGGTTTAACACTAATCTATAGATACAGCAGAGCGCTGAATTAGGAGTGACGGAGCTCGTGATTCCTCGTATGTCAAATCAATTTTCTCCGTTAAAATCAATTGAAATGTCATTTATTCGTTTTGGGTCCCCAAAAAAAATACCGCAATTTTTTTTGTTACATGTTTTTAAATAAGAAAATAAAGTTTATACTGAATATTGTATAAAAACACTACAATAGGATGTACTGGAATAAACCGGGTTAGGGTTAGGGTTAGGGTTAGGGTTAGTAACTGCAAGTAAAAATGTGCAGCGTTTACCTTGGAGATCAGACGACTCCACTTGCTAACGCACAGGTCTGACTAGCTATCGAGCGACACACGGGATGCTGGCCGGATGTTACGGCGTTCACTGTGGCGTTCGCTAAGCTAACTAGCGGTCGGGTGTCTGAAGCTCGTAACCCGAATTTTAGCTCGCAAATCGAAGTAAAAATTCGTCCGAAAGACGACTCGTATCTCCAAAAACTGGTTATTTGGGACACTCGTAAGTTAAAGGCTCCACTGTATTAATTAGATATAAATATATATTCTTTTTTTTTGTTTTTTAGAATCATTATCGTTTTGAAGGCACTGGATTTCCCACCATTCCTCAGCTGATTGAACATCACTACTCAACTAAACAAGTCATTACTAAAAAGTCTGGAGTGACACTATTAAATCCCATCCTAAAGGTACCACATGTCTGCTCACCGAGGATCTCAGATCTATTTTACACTCTTACTTAATTCATTCATTTATCCTCACTTTTAAATGAAAGCATTTTCAGACTGTGTTTGATGGAGTACCTTGATGGAGACACTGATAAAATCTATTTTCTGTCTGTGTAACTGATGTGTGTGTGTGTGTGTGTGTGTGTGTGTGTGTGCGTTTGCTGTTTTTAAGGATAAAAAATGGATTCTTAATCATGAGGATGTGATTCTGGGAGAACTTTTAGGAAAGGTAAGTGCAGATCCTTTAAACTCATTACATTTTTAAAGACTTTCAGATGTTTTACTTTTCATCATGATCTGCTTTGTGATTTTAGGGTAATTTTGGTGAGGTGTTTAAAGGAATGTTAAGAGACAAGACGCCTGTGGCTGTGAAGACCTGTAAAGAGGATCTGCCACAAGACCTCAAAATCAAGTTCCTTTCCGAGGCCAGGTGACTAAAACTTAATACTTCAACTTTATGTAATAAACCCCAAAATCACGTCCCAGCAGCTTTATGTTTTTAGGGGTTTCTAACTGTTTTTACTGAATTATTTGGTTATCATGTGATCTTTATTCGTCTGATGGTGTGTGTTTATTTTATTGTGCAGGATCCTTAAGCAGTACGATCATCCCAACATCGTCAAGCTAATCGGTGTCTGTACTCAAAGGCAGCCGATTTATATAGTGATGGAACTGGTGTCAGGTTTGTCTGCATAGTCTTTTATCTAAGACACGTTACAGGAACTGCACTGTACATGCTGTAACAATCCAGTTATACACGTAAATACTGACATTATGGTCTATAATCTGTTCATTACAGTGTATTGGAGATAAAATCAACTGATAAAGACACATATTCAATTTAATATTTAAGAAACGGCAAGATGAAGTCTATCGTATAAAATATATCATTTACCCAGCGGTTGAATTAACAGTTTAAAATATTTATGGGTCGAGCTAAACGTTTACATCAGATACTTTATCCTGTTTATTTCATGGCTTTTTTTTCACTCGTCTTCCTGGACAGGAGGGGACTTTCTGTCTTTCCTGAGGAAGAAGAAGGAAGACCTGAAGACGAAGCAGTTACTAAAGTTTGCTCTAGATGCAGCTGCAGGAATGGCCTATTTGGAGCTCAAGAACTGTATCCACAGGTAGAAAACCCCACAGGGACCACCAGAACCTACCAGCATATCTTATTGTTTGTCTTCCTGTTTTGTATATGGATAAGGATTATTCTAGAAAAACTGAAGCAAACCGGAATAAAAAAATGACAGATGGAGATGATTCTATTACTTATGAATATAAGATGTATAAGAAAAGGTAGCGCAGTGGTTAAGGTGCTGGACTGCTAAATCAGGGTTCGATTCCCAGCACCACCAGGCTGAGCCCCTTTTTTAACTAAAGGGTTAAAATCACTTCGGAGCCTGGTACCTCCCAGAAAAACTGCTGATTTGCTGTATAATCACACAACCACAATAAAAGAATAAGAAAAATCTCTTCAGCAACAGACAAACACCTCCATCATCCATCCCACTTTCACCTACAAACACATTCACAGGCTTTTCAAATCAGTCCCCATTTCCAGCTCTGGTGTAAAAGTAGGCTTCAGGTGCTGCTATGGCCGCTTGTTGAGCCTCAGTTCGTTATTTTCTTACAAAAAAAACCCCTCAACATTTTAGTAGATTGTTTTTCTGTTATTTTGAGTCAGTAGTGCATTTTATAAAACCGAGTTTAAAGCGATAAGGTGAGAAATTAAATCAATATTTGCCCAGAAATTGTGCAGGTAGAAGTGTTGTAATAATGGTTTATATATCAGGATTGCTATAAAACTTATATGTGGCTTAAAATGAGGACTTCTGTCCATGGCGACAATATATAATACATAACATGAGTCATAACATTTATAAATCCTGTTTAGAGACATAATCTGCCAAATCTGTAACCAAAGTAGCAGAAAATACTGTTTTCTGACAAACGTTGGATGAACATCACTATAGACGTTCCGTTCATCTGGTTTTTGTCATTAATGCAGTTTTAGAGTGAAATGAGTTCTGGATATTTTGACATATTATTTGGAGTATTTGAGTATTGAGTCAGCCGTGATGTGTGTGTGTGTGTGTGTGTGTGTGTTACAGGGATTTAGCTGCTCGGAACTGCCTGGTTGGAGAGAACAACCTGTTGAAAATCAGTGACTTTGGCATGTCACGTCAGGAAGATGACGGAATTTATTCTTCATCTGGTCTCAAACAAATTCCTATAAAATGGACTGCGCCAGAGGCACTTAATTATGGTAAAGGGTTACTAGTGGAATGACTTGTTAATGTTGTCTAACAATCTGTTTTCCTATTTAAACAGAAATAAAAATAATCATTGTTATTATTGTTATTATTATTATTATTATAGTGTTTGTATCATTAGTGGCTTTTACTTTTATTATCTTGCCATCTTTTTTTGGTTTATATCCAAATTTCGCTACTAGCAAGTCTTGCTACTAATGCCACACCGTTTGACGTAGACCAACCAATGAAGTGTGTCCTGTTCGGAGTAAATATGCTATGAAAGTTATACCATGTTAGGACCGTGTGACCTTCCGTTGCTCAGCACATTGATAAAAACTGCTTGATGGATATCATAGTAACATCAATTGATGGCAAAGTCCCGTCGAACCAGAAAGTGGGCGGAGTCACAAAGGTACACTCCAATGAGGCAATGTGACAATGAGGCAATGTGGCCATTCAGAGGAACTGCATAATGGGTATTATAGGGATGTCACATGACACCACGTGCCATCATGGACACAACCACCATGAAAATGGCATTTCTTTTTATTGTACTCTTCTTTACAATAATAACTCTTTTGATTGGATGGTTTTTTGTATGTTTTTTGATGTTTGAGCTTTGATCAGGTCCACTCAGGACTTTCTGGTTTTCATTTTTGTAGCCATGTCTTGGTTGATTTTGATTTTGATGTGTGCTTTGTGTCATTGGCATGAAATGCAAAATTCCTCTTCATCTCGACTGCTAACCGGTGGTTTTGCGCTAAAACACCTTGTTATTTAAATCTAGTTGTTAAGGAAGAACTTGAATGTCCAACCTCACTAAAAACTTTTGAGATGAACTGAACTGCAGACGTCATTAGCACCTAAATTGACTGAACTATCGTAGCTAAACAGAAAACATCTCAACATCTACTGATGTGAATTTCCTGCAGGAAGATACAGCTCAGAAAGTGACGTGTGGAGCTACGGAATCCTGCTGTGGGAGACGTTCAGTCTAGGCGTGTGTCCCTACCCTGGAATGACCAACCAGCAAGCCCGAGAGCAGGTGGAAAAAGGTATAAACCTCACAGACAGCATGCGCAACACACACACACGCACACACACGTACAAACCAGCGGATCCACTGATTGTATCTGTAACGAATCCATTAAATGTTTCACTGTTTTAATTCAAATCATTACCGTCAATGCAGGTTACCGAATGTTGTGCCCACAAAAGTGTCCCGATGAGGTTTACAAGATCATGCAGAGATGCTGGGATTACAAACCTGAAAATCGTCCAAAGTTTGCTGAAATCCATCGAGATCTGACGGCAGTCAAGAAAAAGTAACTTCATACCTGTGATTTTCCCTTATTTTTCTCAGAGAGGAAAAAAACTTGGTATTTTCCCCTCATGCCCATTGCTACATAAATTACTATTTGCACATTTCCTGTCACATGATGGACTGACTTCCTGTCACATGATGGACTGACTTCCTGATCCTCACCTGTTTAGGATTGACCCACCCGGACGGCTGGTATCAGTTTGTCAGAATTTCTAACCTACAGTTCATTGTAACCGCAGACAGACAGTAAACATAGTAAAAGTTTTCGATGTTGGGAAAAGCTGGCTGTCCGGACGGAGCTTCACTCGCCATGTTTCTGTTTTTAATAACTTTTATACCAGAGAGAAAACATGCTCGACTGATTGTGTTGTATTTATTTGGAAGACGTTATTGCCACCCTGATATTTTAACAGGACTTACATTTACACTGCTGGCATTTGGCCGACGCCCTTATCCTGAATAACTTATTGTTTTAGCTATACAACGGAGCAATTAAGGGCCTCGCTTAGGGGCCCAACAGTGGATCTTGGGAACGTGCTGGGAATCAAGCTACCACCTCCTCCTTCTTTACTCAGAACCGTTTGTTTTATCTCATGAAGCCATTTTAAAGTAGTTCAATGTTAAAATAATGATTAAATATAAGTAATATTAAGTGTTAATTCAATTAAAAGCACAGAATAAAATTAAAATGGCTTTTATTTACACGGCTGAGTGTTATTTATGGAACATTCTTTAGATGGACACACTGAGCTTAAACACACATTTAGTTTTAGTTATTCTTTGTTCTGATTCATGGTTAAGTCTGTTATGGATAAAGTTCACAGTTCAGTCGTGGTTTATTATTTTATAGGCTCCATCACGTTACTTTTATTATTCTTCTAAACCCATAAAAGATCCAGATGTGACGTTACCATGTAAACGTCTCAGATCATTTCACCTCCATAGACCTGCAGTTTGTAATTAATGATTTATTACGATGCGTTAATGAAAAAAAAGTATTTGATTCCCATTTAATGGCAATATAATTAAACTGAACTCCTCCGTCGTCTATCGGTAAAATCTGATCTGCCCTTTTTCATTGCTTTATTTTACTGTCACTTCTCCATTCTGATCGTTTCTCTCCGCTGCTGACTGAACAGTGCCGTACTAATGATTTCCCTTTAACTGGGTAGTAACTGATACTGTTCCTGTGGGGGTGGGGGGGTGTGGGGGGCTTCTCTGTATTTTGTAAATACTGTTGTAAATTCTATAATGTATTAAAAAGAATTTTTTGCAGGTATTTTGTGAAAATGATGAAGAATTAAAGGTGTAAATGACTTTAGTTCCCATGTGACCAGGCATCACTGTGTTTTCATCAAATAAAACCATTTGCACGTTGGGAACATGTAAAAATAAATACATGTGGTGTCACAGTGTTTTGTTTGAATGACCAGTTTTCGAGTTGATTCATGTTTTCATTCATATTTCATCATTATTATTATTATTATTATTATTATTATATTATACACAAAATGTGTAATTCTGGTTTATGACCCCTGGTAGCCCCCTCTGTTTGTCGGTCCTGTTCTCCCTGTAACCTCGCACTCCTAATTCTGTTATGATTCTTTTTATGGTCTGGTTCTTCTTCATCTGTTTTCACATTTCAAAGCTTGTCCTACATCCTAATTAGGCAATTAAAAACAGGAAGACGTTCTTTACCTTCCTGTTACACAGACTCCTAATACCGCTAGAAGATTGACATGTATTTCACCAGCAGGAGGACCTGCAGAAAGGAGGAAGGATCTAACTTTGTTCAGTTAATGAAGTTTCTCCATAAAGATGTGGATATTGTGACTCGTGGTTTCTGGATGTCTGGTGGACTGTGAAGATCTTTTTACATCACAGGAACCCTGGCTGATTTTTCCTGCCAAAGACTGGCGGTTATTCCACAACAACGTTTGAACGACTGTAGAGTTGAACCTTCTTTGTACTT
Organism: Bagarius yarrelli; assembly: GCA_005784505.1. Classification (NCBI taxonomy): domain Eukaryota; kingdom Metazoa; phylum Chordata; class Actinopteri; order Siluriformes; family Sisoridae; genus Bagarius; species Bagarius yarrelli. Next base: position 2,196,366 of record VCAZ01000066.1, read on the forward strand.
GGTGGAATGGGACGGGATGGGATGGAATGGTGTAGATTAATGGATCAGATAATGAAAAAGATTAAATATTCACCTTCTAAAAGTGGTTAAAAGTTTATTTTTTAAAGAAACAGTTGTTCGCTGTTAAAAGGATAAACAGATTTTAGACCCACCAGCTGCTGAGGATGTTTTACTGTTACACAGGACAGCCCCGCTAAAGGAAGGAGGTTTTTCTTTATAGCATTCACACGCAGATCTAGTCGAGATGCCAGCACATGCCAGGAAAAAAGAACACAACCGTTTTCTGTTGACTTTTATCGAGCTATTGAGTGAACATGCCTGGTCGCGTGTGTTATAAAACAGGAGTGAGATGGAGGTGACTAGTGACTAAATCCACACTGAAAGCAGGTCGAGGACCACCAAAATTACAAACAGTTGAAGGAAAAGAGTTTTTTCAGAAGCTATTTTTTGCAACAGAGCCAGAATTAAAAGCTAGTGTTTGTTGAGTGTTTTAACGGAACCTTCAAAATTCGATTGTGGAGATATTTAACAGCTACAAACTCCATCAGCGAATAGATTCAATGCAAGTGATAACAGGAACATCAGGATGAGACCAACCGACAGAAAAAGCAAACAAAAGCTGAACCCAAAACTTCAATAAAATAATGTCAGTTCCAAAGATTTAACCAAAGCTACTGGATTGAACTCTTTCTTAACCGGGATAAAACCCAACTAATTCACATTTACAGCATTTGGTAGACATTTCTATCCAGAGTGACTTGCGTTTATTTTATTTATACAACAGAGTAATTGGGGGTTAAGGGCCTTGCACAGGGGCCCAACAGTGGTGAATTGGTGGTGCTGAAAATCAATCCACCTTTTTTAACCCAAAAACAAACAACTGTAAATCATGGGGGTGGTAGCTCGGTGGTTAAGGTGTTGGGCCGCTAACCAGAAGATTGTGAGTTTGATTCTCAGAACCACCAAGTTACCACTGTTAGGCCTCCGAGCAAGGCCCCTAACCCCCAACTGCTCAGTTGTATAAATGAGATAAAATATAAGTCGCTCTAGATGAGGGCGTCTGCCAAATGACAGAACATGTAATATAAAATGTCAAAATAAATAAATAAATAAATAAATAAACTACTTAAACTACAAAATATTTAACTAAATAAAAACCCAAAAATTGGATTTGGTTCAGGCTGCCATTTTATTGAAATCTATTTAAAAAAAAAGGGTTAGAAAAGGAGAGAGTGGGATAGAGTGGGATAGAGTGAGATAGAGTGAGAGAGAGTGAGAGAGTGGGATAGAGTAAGAGAGAGTGAGAGAGTGGGATAGAGTAAGAGAGAGTGAGAGAGTGGGATAGAGTGAGATAAAAAGTCAGAGAGTGAGATAACGTGAGATATAGTGAGAGAGAGAGTGTGACAGCATGAGCGAGAGTGAGATAGAGTGAGAGCTCCCACAGTGTTAACAGTATTGTTCACTGATGGTGTCTCCTTTGCAGGTAGCGCCCGAGATGCCGCCTGTGTTGCAGAATCGAGTCCGTGTCTGACTTCCTCCACTGCAGTCAGACCAGGACGACCAGCAGCCCCAGTTTCCCAGCTGTTCGATAGGCTGGTCTTTATCTGTAAACACACAGCGGAATGAGAGGAACTGTGAATAGTGCAGTTATAAACATATGGCGGCAGCGGCGGCAGCAGCAGTTCAGTGGAATGCAGTGAGTTTGGAGCAGAAAATAAAGGGAATCAAAGGTTGCAGTGGAAGTTGGAAAGATGAACAGATGAATGTGAGTTTGTGTGTCAGGTTTAGTCTCTCGAAGGGAGTGTAATGGGTTTGGGGGGGGGCGACTGAGGCTTTGGTAATTAATCAGCCAATTACACAACGTCTGACTGATACGTTTGGACAAGAGAACGACAAAAAGTGACTGAAGAGAAGCCTCTGATTGTTGTATCAGACCCATGAGACTTTTTCTGAGCTAAAGAGCTTTTATTTCATTCGCTGCTCGGAGTTCCTCTAACCCTCCTGTTTATCTGCGCTGGCAAAACATCAACGCCTCTGGCAGCCAACGCCAAAGAAGACGAGGTAAACGAGCAGGTGTCACTGGGAGGATAAAATTGGCTCTGGCTAAAGGCTACCCGACTCGTTGTTGCAGGCTGGGACCCAAAGGCGGGTTTACGGACGGTACGGCGTTTGCGGAATTCTACAGTGTGTTCGTCCTGACTCACGGAATTCACGCCCTTTATGACGCGCTTCCTTTTAGATTTGGGCAATGAAGGCCACCATAATAATCTACGCGCCTTTCGCAGATCGTCTCGAGTTTAATGAGATATGTTTGCTTCCTGGTCAACAATAACTTAATCTTTTTAATGACCTGAATCTTTCTTTGTGACTGAGTCCTTGAATGAAATCCTATTCGTCACTATGACTTTCTGAATGCCCCTCGTTTAACACAGTTAAGCTGGAGGTCCTGTGGTGTTTGCTAGTCTAACCAGCTTTGAGAATTTGATAGTTTACAGCATCCAGTGATTATACTGTAAAATCTGCTGACTTTGACTAAACGTGATCTGGTGGCCTCAGTGTTAGGTCTCAGCTCTGCGCTTGAAATTGTTCATTATTGTTCATTATTGTTCATTATTGTTAATTATGGGCTCTTGCTGTTTGCTTGGATTGTTTCATTAATGTTGGAGGTGCAGAACTTCATTGGTTTTAGTTCTTTATGCCCAATAGAAGATTGTCATTAAGTTTAGAAAAGCATTCTTCTTCTGCAGAGTGTTATATGTGGTGTCCCTCAGGGTTGTGACACCTTTAGCATGGTTGCTTTTTTTATAGTTTTTAATGCACACGTTATCTATTGATTCTATATTTAGAAAATAGGGTGAAATGTATTTTTGTTATGTTGATGTTACTAAGCTTTACATACCAATTAAGTGCAAGGACAGATCTTCCATAAGTCAATTAATAGCCTGTCTTCCAATATTAAAAACATGGCCTACTGATCATTTTCGGCATCTGAACAATGACAAGCTTTCGATCGTCGTCTAAAGCTGAACAGATTAATTCTGTTGTTAGTTTTAGTTTGTCTCACCTCGGTAGATCAGCCACACTTAAACCTTTCACAGGTAGGAAGACTTTGGAGGTTGGACTTAATACTTATATACAATCACAGCTCGGTTATTGCGGTTTCCTCTTTAATGGCCTGCCTGTTTAGTCCAGTCATCGATTTCAGTTGGTTAAAAATGCAGTGTCTAGTCTTCAGTGTCTAGTCTGTCTAGTCTGGTTATGGACAGTCGCAATAAAGACCACATTAGTGGCAGTGGTGCCTCAAATGGTTAAGTTGCTGAATTGCTGATCTGAAGACCAGAAACACCTGGGTTCAAGCTCCACCTTAGAAGACCCTTAACCCTTCCTGCTCCAGGGGGCGCTGTATCATAGCTGACCCTGCGCTCTGACCCCCAACTTACTAAGATAGGCTATGCGAAAAAAGCATTTCATTGGCTGTGTACACGTACCTTCCACAATGACTTGAATATTTATTTATTTTTTATTTTATTTTCTGCACCGGCTACAGATTCATTCATTCAACACATTGAATTAAAAATTATTCATTGAGAATTGTGGCCCCTGAAAATACTAATCAGAGTTAATTACTGAACATAAATCTGTTAAATAATTCAGTCTCGTTAACTTACCTTTAATTAGTTTATGGAACAGGGTCTGACAGGCAATGCCTTTAAAATGCAAAGGACAAAGACATTTGCAACTGCCATCTATCTGGGCCACCGTGCCACCGTTCTGACATGGCTCGCACTTACACAGACTGTACTCAGCCATGTAATCGTTCAGGGCCCTCTGCAAGTTCTCCCTTTTTGGCTGGGCATCAGGGAATTTTAATGGAATTGCATTATAGATGGGTTCAGGCTAATAAAACAAAATATTAGAGTTATATATAATTATTATTGATAGTCAGATCAAATGACTGTGATTCTTGACAAGATGGTAAATAATCAGCAGATTAATGCATGCACAAGTTCACATTTCTTGTATGTGTGTGTTTGTGTTATGTTGTATATAAGTGTTCTATAATCCAGAACTGTGTGTTTACATCACTATAGATGAGTGCAGGGAAGTCGCTGAGAGTCTTTGCCCACTCTATATAATGACTTCTGTCCAACACACCAGTTGTGCTGAGTTGAGACTTCATGGCCGCTGCTGACGCTGGGGTGCCTCCTTTCACTGCACTGATCACGTTATCAATCAAAGGCTCTCCTGTAGTAGAAACTGTTGGACAAACACCAAGGGGTTGGAGAGCATCTGTGCTTTTCATCCTGGTTTTCATTCATGGCGTTTCCAATGGAAAACAGGTTTGCTTTGTGTACAGCAGTGGAGATACATACCTGTGTTTTTATTGGTCAGCTCTTTGCACTTGTCATGTGGTACAGTTTTGCCCGGTTTTAACCCTCCGGTTATCCCTCCGGTGAGCGTTACATCCACGTCAATCCCGATTTTCAAGCAGTCCTTCAGCAAAGTTTCTGTTGTCTCTGCAAGCCCAAAGAAGAGCTGCACTAAAATCTCCGTTTCTATAACACTTTTATATCTGTGTTATAAAACATTGGTGACAAATTAACAAAACAACAATAATACAACAAATACATTTTATTTTCATTCAGCGACACTCGTTTTGTAAAGCTGGTCGATGAGAACTTTCATGCTGCCAAAGTGTTTAAAGTTTAAGGTTCATAGTTCCTGTAACGAGAATATGAATGCTGCAACTTTGTTCTTCTGGTTATGTGACAACAGTTTGAAGACAACGCACTTATGTGGGTGTGTGAGTAAATTGTCCACCAGCATCTGGCCATATAGTGTAAAACAGGTTATATAGGTTTATAAGGATGTTTGTAGGTTTTTTTTAGTCTAATTATTTGATATATTAGGTTTGTACTTACTCTTATCTGTGATCACTTTACTATTAAGGACATAAACAAGTTCATATTCTCCGCCTGCTCTTCCATTCTTAGTGTAATGAGTCCCATAATCCTCCAAGAAGCCAAAATACTGCCCCTTCTCATACTCTACAGGCAGTGCATCTACATCATCCAAGAAGGTCTGAGAGACTTCCAGACCTCGAGACCTCAATCTGTATGTGCCTAATTGAACTTTGCTCATTACCCGAAAGTAGGACTTTTCCTGCAAACGCAGAAAGTGTGGAGTGGAAAACATTAATCACAGTAGATGGAAGCAAAATTAAATATAAAAAGTCTACAGCAGGTGATCATCCCAGGATTAAAATCTTTCTATGCAACAGAATGTACAGCTTTTAGCTTCATTTCAGGAACTTGAACTGTGTTAGGACACTTTGGGAACCCCGCACTTTTATAACCTTTGGCGCTCCGAGGGAACGAGATGCTGTGTCATTACCATACCTCCAGCATCCCTGTCTGTGCTGAACGCCAGCCTACCGCAGCACGCGTTTATATAGCATTACTTCCTGGTCAGTGATGTCAACCGGCCGTAATGTCATGCTTCTTGATTGGACAGATTACAGACGTGCTTCAGGCCAAAGGTTATAAAAGGGCGTTTCCAAACGCGTCTCGACGCAGTGTCTCGTTTCTCTGGAGGAACCGGGGTTACATAAGTAATCTGAAGACATGCTGTGTTTTTAGTTATCAGGGCTAAATAACATTTCTTTTTATTAGAGTTGGTTTTTTTCTGCTAACCCAATAGTTTTAAACATTCATTTCTACATCTGTCAAATTTGGGAAATGGACAGAATTCCTTTGTAAAAAATATTTTACAGTAAGACTTAATAAAAATCCTCTTTGGTGAAAGATTGAGAGTGTAACTTAAATAGAAACATATGATAAATCTGCCTTACCTGGGTGGTGCTGTGGTCTGTGATAACTTTGATCATTTCTCTCTTCTCCGTCTCACTGTTGAGTCCACCTGAGAGACTCACGAGTTTCGTGCCATTGTGCTGAGTATTTGAGTCAGTAGGTGTGAACTTAAAGGACAAACCTACAGATGATTTGGTAGTGATGTCCTGGGTAATTTCATTCACCACAGAATGGGTGTCTTTGTAGACCTCTTTAGAGGTAGTCTCATCTACTAATGTCTGCAGGTCAAAGAACAAGTGTTGGGCATAAATCTGAACTGGGTTTCAGTCTAAAGCCTGTTTATGAAAATCGCAGTCTCTTGCATTGCATTACATTACATTAACTACAGCATACAGTAATACACAGCGGCCGTCACTATTAAAAAGAGTGAACATAATATAAGTGACTGAATTAGGCGGAAGTGGTAGCTCAGTGGCTAAAGTGTTGGACTGCAAACTAGAGGATCAGGATTTGATTCCCAGAAACCCCAATTTTCCACTGCAGGTCCCCTGATCGAGGCCCTTAACCCCTGATTGCGCAGATAAAGGAGATAAATTTAAGGGCCTTTGCCAAATGAAGTGAATGTAAATGTGATCAATATAAATATACAGATAAGACAAACATCAAGAAATGTAGCATGCAAATACTGGTAAAAGTGTGTGTGTTGTTGAGGTGTGTGTGTTGTCTATAATAAGGCTGCTCTAGTGGAGAGCCAGGGCAGCCTGTGACAATATAGAGGAATGGAGGAACTATTACAGAGCATTTGCTGTTGTATGTAACTTTCAGAACTTTCTATCCCTGGACTCAAACTTTCTACCGCAGGGTTGAGCTTTAAAAGTCCAGTCCCCTTATTATAGTTCCAGACCAGAAGGTGGTGCCCTTTTCAGATTCTGTGAACTTACCTCATAGTTAAGGACAGCAACATTCCAGGGAATTCTGTTGTAGTTGTTTGAGGACGGCTCTCTGACACGGTCACAGATTCCATTATAAACTTTATTATTAAATGGGTTCATGCGAGGACCTGAGCCTAGAATGTTGATGCTGTTGGGTGAGAGATGAGATCTGTTCAGCACATCATCCGTAGAATCTGTGATCAACAAATAACTTTTTTCTAGTTCCAGAGTAAAAAAACTGCTGCAAAGGCTTAAAAATATTTCTCTGTGTTTTATCTCCTAATTATTATCTAAGTACAGCTGTTTTATGTTCTGTAGTTATAAGGGGATGTGGGGAAGCAGTAGCACAGTGGTTAAGATGTTGGACTGCTAATTGGAAGATCGGGTTTTGATTCCCAGCATCACCAAGTTACCACTGCTGGGCCCCTGCGTGAGGCCCTTAACCCCCAATTGTTCAGAAGCAGATTAATGTAAGTTGCTCTGAATAAGGATGTCTGCCAAATGCTGTAAATATAATGTAATGTATTAGCTGCTTGCCCGTATCCAGCTCTCAGACCGATGTCTGACTCAATCACATTCAAGTTGCCACATGGAGAACGGATATTATCACATTCCTCCTCATCCGAAAAATCCCCACAGTCGTTGTCTCCATTACATTTCAGACGGTTTTTAATACAGACACCTGAGAGAGGAGAAGAAACCGAAAATACTTCAGCCTGATTTGTACCCAGATCATTTCCTGTACATAAACAACCCTGGCCTGTAATAGCCTGATTCACAGAAGAACTTGTTAGGAAAACAAAAGTCTGTCTGTCCGTCTGCCTGTCTGCCTGCCTGTCTAGCTATATTTTATTCTGTCTGTTTCTGTATTTAGGGTTGTAGTAACCTGATTCGCAGAAGAACTCGTTAGGGGAGCAAAGAGGTGGTGGATCTTCCACACATTCAGTTGTTGGTTTGCAGATGGCAGTTTGTCCAATGGGTTCTAAACATCTTTGACCTCCAAACTGTCCAAAATGTTCAATACCCCTGGAACGATGCTGAAATATACATGGTAACAACAAACAAACACGAAAATAAGTCGCCAAATGAACATAAAGCTGATAAATTATCTGGATTTTTTCTGTATAATAATTGAAATGAATGTTTAGTATCGCATTTGTTTGTGTGTGTTTTCTTACCATGGTTTTTGTGCAGGGGTCACATGGTGCCCACTCGGACCAAGCAGTCATTTCACAGTTGATGGGCGCTGGTGCTCCTACCTCTCTTACCTCCCTCCTAAACTCTTGCCTTAAATTAATAACACTTTATGTACATTTCTGTATATTATCTGTTCTTTATAAACACAATGTGGGGATGAAAGTTAACCCCATGATTCTTAGTTAAATAGTTCCTATATCAGCTTCCTAATACATACAGTATATAACCTACAGTATATAACCTACAGTATATAACATACAGTATATAATATACAGTATATAACCTACAGTATATAATATACAGTATATAACATTCAGTATATAATATACAGTTATATAACCTACAGTATATAACATTCAGTATATAATATACAGTTATATAACCTACAGTATATAATATTACAGTTATATAACATACAGTTATTATAACACACAGTTATATAACATTCAGTATATAACATTCAGTATATAATATACAGTTATATAACATACAGTATATAATATACAGTATATAACATACAGTATATAACATTCAGTATATAACATACAGTATATAACATTCAGTATATAACAGAGTATATAACATAGAGTATATAACATTCAGTATATAACATTCAGTATATATACATTTTATATATACAGTTATATAACATACAGTTATATAACATACAGTTATATAAACATCAGTATTATATAACATTCAGTATATAAACAGAGTATATATAACATAGAGTATATAACATTCAGTTTATAACATAGAGTATATAATATACAGTATATAACCTACAGTAACAGCAGACTTACGTGAAATCAGCCGTTCCGGCGGTGAGCTGCAGGCAGCAGTGTGTGAGCAGAAGCGCTAACAGTAACATTATTATTGTGAGATTTTAGCCACGGCTTGTAGATTGGTGTGTGTTTGTGTGTGTTGGGAGCTTAAGTAGATTTGAGGTTTGGACTAAGTGTTAATAATTTACCAGGAGTTCCAGATAAAAAAATAGCATTCTGTATTTAGCAGTATTGCTTAATTTCGGGATTTCTGTGCAGTTTTTTTATTTAAAGCAAAAATGCATAATAAATGTTACATATATTATTAAACAAATATAATAAATATTATTGTGTGATTTAATTGTTTATTGCATTAATGAAGTAAAAAAGCAAAATGATGTGAAAAGGTATCTATCTGTCTGTCTGTCTGTCTGTCTGTCTGTCTGTCTGTCTGTCTGTCTGTCTGTCTGTCTGTCTGTCTGTCTGTCTGTCTGTCTGTCTATCTGTCTGTCTGTCTGTCTGTCTGTCTGTCTGTCTGTCTATCTATCTATCTATCTATCTATCTATCTGTCTGTCTGTCTGTCTATCTGTCTATCTGTCTCTGTCTGTCTGTCTGTCTGTCTGTCTGTCTGTCTGTCTGTCTGTCTGTCTGTCTGTCTGTCTGTCTGTCTGTCTGTCTATCTATCTGTCTGTCTGTCTGTCTGTCTGTCTATCTATCTGTCTGTCTGTCTGTCTGTCTATCTGTCTGTCTGTCTGTCTGTCTGTCTGTCTGTCTATCTATCTATCTATCTATCTGTCTGTCTAACTGTCTGTCTGTCTGTCTATCAATAGATAAATTTGTAAAAATAAACTCTTAAATTTAATCAATTGCAAATCAAACCAAAAGAATTCAAAAGGACCTGTTGCTCATTTATCCTCATTAAACTGCGTCAGATGATCGTATATGTAGGAGATGGTGGTGTTTTTCGGAGGTCTTTCCACAGCGTTCCTATTGGGGTTCCTATCTGCCGTCTGACAAAACCTCTCCAAAAAGTGCATTTTCTTTTCTAAAGTCAGATGCTGAGGGATTTCCTCTGTGAGGTTTTCTCGTGGACACTCTTCCTGTTCAGAGAGTTCGGTAACTGCGGTAAGTTCATACAGATGTTTTAAGGTTCCAGTGGTGTTTCACGCCTGTAGTTTTCACTCATAGGTTCATCTTTTCCTTATTGCTGCTTTAGATCCTCATTTCCAGAAACAATAGTAACAAACCAAACTGTCTCTATTTATGGACTATTTATCGACCTGTTGATTGGTGGATTCCTAAAAAAGTGAGCTCATTTTTCGATCCATGTTCACCCCAATGCAGATCAGTTAAGCTTTGACTGTATGTCTTCAGGGAGCTTTTTCTGCAGTTTGAGTGTCGTTCATCAGCGTAGCACCAAACCACCTCATTCATTTCTTTCATTAACTGGACTCGAGGTTTTCAGGCTACTGACTGATTGATTACTTTTGCCTTCAGCAGTGTGAATGTTTAGAGGGTGTGTTTAGTGAGGACACAAGAAATTAGAGTGATAAATAGTGTGTTACTGAGCATCTTCATGGGTTTAATATTTACAAACCGTTCTCTTTCAGTCTCTTCCTCATTCCTCAGACATCAACATCACTGTCATTTTTGGGAAAAGGCAAAACCAAACATTCGGTGTGCAGCACTTGTGCAACAGTGTAAACAACTCAATAAACCACTCAAAAGTCCAAACGCCATCGATCTGTTAGATTACTCCATCTTTTCATTTATACGCATGGGAGTGTGTGTAACTCTGTGTGTGAGGATAGAGAGAAAGAATCACCAGAGAAATAAAAAGGACAAAGAGACAGGAATAAATGGACAGTTAACACCTTACCCGACGTCTCGCATATATTATATTATATTATAATGATATTATTTATATTATGTTATTTATATTGTTGAGATTATGGGAGAACATTAATAGTCAGTTGCAAAAAAAAAATGTTTAACTGCTGCAAATTGTCTTTTATCCACCAGGAAGTCTTATGCAAAAGTCTTATTATGCAAAAGTTTAGGCACCCCTGAAAAGTTTTCACCCCTTGATAAATAACAGATTTTGGTGATTTTCTAATTGAAAAGATGTTAAACACACAGTCTGTCTTGGAAATGGAAAGACTTTTAGCTGGCTATAAAAGCGTTTTGCAAGCTGTGATGCATCAATGTTTGCTGAAAATATTGTGCATTTTTTCCATTTCCAAGACAGACTGTGTGTTAACATCTTTTCAATTAGAAAATCACCAAAATCTGTTATTTATCAAGGGGTGCCTAAACTTTTGCATAAGACTGTAGATATAGGAAAAATGTCAAAACTGTCTTATTTCCCAAAACGGTGGAATGATTGTGTCCTGTAGCTGTCCTTAACTTATGTATTGGTGACATTTTGGTACTGCATGTTTAATGTTGACTTTCACGCTGGGACCTGTTGGCAAAGCAATAACCACACACTCCAAAGAAAATTAACACTGACTAGTAACTCATCTTATCACCATTCCAGACGCTCCTATAACAGAACAAATGTAGACGCAGCAGAAGAAAAGGAAGATTTCTGCACCCACACTGGACATATTTCTTATTTGCATCCCACAGAAAAAAAGATCAGGTAACTAAAGTAGACGTCAAAATCAGAAACAGTCACAAAACCATTGTATGACGATGGGAATGTTTTCTTGGCAAACATTAAGCTTCCTAATGCCAACTGGCCTTTGTTGAAATCCGAAATTATATGATGTCATCCATGTGGGATCCATAAAGATCTGGCTTAGTTCTGAGATCATAGATGAGTCCAATGGTTGGATAATAAATGATCTACTAAAAGCGTATTGTTGCATTGTAATATCTGTTTATTATCTATTAAAATTCTATCATTTTATTATTACTCCTGCTTTTTTGATTAAAACTGTTGACCTGAAAGCTGTTGCCCTTACCAGCACTTTATTTCTGCAAAGTCAGCAAGTAGGAATTTCAAGTAGAATCAGTGCCAAGCAATATGGCTGAATATTGAGGTCAAAGTAGACGACTGATCTGCTCTAACTGAGAGTCACGAACAGAAATCCTGTCGTTTGGAGGTCTCCGATCTGCTGAGAACTACACTTTTTTCATTTGAGTCATTTCCTCTCAGGAAATGGGAAAGGAAACACGCTTCTCTGGTCCAGTTGTACTCCAAAGAGACCTTTCCTGTTTTTGACATTTTTAGGAATGTCCTTTACTCTTTCCTAATCTGTTCATGGGCAATTGTTTGAAATGCATTGTGAGGGGACGGTTTACGGATCGTCTTCGTTAATCTTTAGCTACGTAACTGCTTTCTTTCCTAAATCTTCTCCTTTAGTTTTCACCTTCTGAGCAGGTGAAGACCTCTTTTCTCTGCAGGTGATTTGTATGTCTGCGCTTTATGGAATGTGAGTGGCTTTTTTAAATCATTTATATTGCATTTTGATTGATTTGGATTCACATAAAGTTTTGTTTATTTATTAAATTCATTTATTCATTTTCTATACCCGCTTATTCCCTAATCCACTGGAGCCCATCCCAGCCGCCTCTGCAAGGGTGAAGGGCAGGAGGGGGACACCCTGGACAAGTCGCCAGTCCATCACAGGGCCACGCATACATACACACACTCACTCCTATGGGCAATTTAGAATCACCAATCAACCTAACATACATGTTTTTGGACTGTGGAAGGAAACCGGAGAACCCGGAGTAAACCCACGCAAGCACGGGGAGAACATACACACTCCACACAGAAAGCCCCCCTGGCCGGGAATCGAACCCCGGCCTCCTTGCTTAAATATCGAGAAAAAAACACTACTAATAAAATACAGTCAATATTAAATACAATTTAAGGTTTAGGTATTAGATTCATGCGTCAAGCTAAATTTCTTGGTCACTTTTCATTTCTAACATTTATATAACTGCACAAATAAATTTATTTTCCTTGCATTGGTGAGGTTTAAACCCAGAGCCTCCAAACAAAAACCCCGAGTTTTAATCAATCATGTTTCCTCGGATTCATTTACAGTTACAGCGTTTAGCAGACGTTCTCATCCAGAGCGACTTACATTTATCTCATTTATACAACTGAGCAATTAGCAGTTGAGGCCCTTGCTCGGGAGCCCAACGGTGGTGGTTTGGTGGAGCTGGGAATCGAACCCACAGCTTTCAGGTTAGTAGTCCAACACCTTTACCACTAAGCCGCCATTTCCCCCAAATTATAACATAAATTCTACAAATAATTTTCATTTATAATGATCTACTGAAGCCTGAGTGACCCTCTGGGATAGCTATTCTGATTACTCAACCTTTTCCTTGTTTAGTGAAGACACTAGAGCGATAGATAGTGTGTTACTGTGCATGTTCATGGGTTTAATATTTACAAACCTTCACTTACTGTGTATTGTGTATGAAATCATACACCAACCACAGTGTGTTATTGTTATTTCATCTATAGTGGGTATTTTTTTGTCGTACATTAACTAAACGTTTGTTCACACAGTGTTGAGAGATTATATCACTTATGTGATAAGTGGATTTAAATAATCGATTTTGATCTTGTTGATTTGATGCACTCACAATCTGGCAACCCCGCAGTCGAACCCTTACGCAGCCCTATAAGTGCGGCACCTGGAAGAGGCGTCGACTGTTTAACTCAGTGGAGGTGTGAACCAGTGTGTGTGATGTGTGTGAGTGTGAGAAGGCGGTCTGTTCTGTAGAAGTTGGTCGTTTCAGGGGTTTCAGACTTAAACAGGCTGTTATTCCATTTTGGTCGGTCGGCCGGCCGGCATCGTTTTTCTTTGGCTGAATCGGAGCAGGTAAATTGGAGCTGCGGCATCAATATGTGAACTTTCTTATACTGATGTTTGGTAAATAAATGATCATGTAAATGTGTGTTTGACGTCATAAGGCTTTAATTGCGATGTATAAAATGAAACACGGCTGGTTATTAAAAGGTTTCCAAAATCAGCCGAACTGTAAATTGGCATTTTCTTCCACGTGATTAAGATGGAAAGCGGTGGTGATCTTTAACTCTTCTTTTTTATCTCAAATCCTGCTATTTTTTATTTATTTTCGAACACACCGATCTCCAGCTTAGCTCATTATTACCCCGGGAGGTGTTAAGACTTTATGCGCAATAGTAAAAATACCAAAACTCACTGGAGAATCGAGCATCATCACTATCATCATCATCATCATCATCATCATCATCATCAGTGTTTTACACCGTCAATCGTCTCCGTTTTAGTAGCTATAAAATGATATTTTCACTGTCGGGTTTTTATCTTTTAATAGTTGCGTTTTGAAATTATAACCTACAACATCTGTCCAAAAGTTTATAAATGATAAATATTACTTACTTTCATAGCATTAATTTGTATAATGTAAGAAATGTAAAGTTTCCTCCTGATGTGAAAGTTTTACACTTTATTCTCGGCGCTTCTACATTCCTGATTTCAGTTTTAGCTTTAATGAATCTGTAAACTTTCTTATTTAACTCCCTGATGCAGACCTGGATGGTGGCTTCATGAACACCTTAAACTTTTGCTGACTGCAACTGGTACATCATTAATCTTTACTGAATCGTTACTGAACAGCCAGAATAATCATGAGACGAGCCAAAGGGTCATTGAGGAATAACAATGTTTTCATAACATTTCATGACTGAAGTACGAATAGTAACGCAAAATTATATTTATAATGTGTTTTTACTGGTTACAGTGCAGAAAGAATTGTTATTGAGAAGTTTATTAATTAGAAAATGTATTTTGATTCTGACTTAAATCACAAATGTGCTTTTTTTAGTCTTGGTTATCAGGTTTCTTCTGGTCAGCGTTTGTATTTGGTTGTAGATACTGGCTGTATCTGTTTTAGGGTTTTAGATCTCTTCCATAAACTCAATCCACCCTGAATAAAATGAATGCCTAAAATGTGGTTGCTTCCAGCAGTGACTGTCTGGTTTTAAGTGGAAAGTGGATGCAGAAAATTACAGCAGAATTAAAGCAGCACCAAAGGTTGGAACACGAAATATTTTAAAATCTTCCCAATGTCTGTTCGAGAAGTGCCTAAAGTTCTCGTCTGATTTAAGTGTCGGACTTCCTTTTATTTTAACACTAAAATTTGCACTGAAGTTTTTTAATCTTGTGCCTGGTGTAAAACCCGAATCTCATTTAAAATTTCTCCTCTTCTAAAGTCTAAATCTAATTCTGCTGCTGGTGTGTGTAATCATGCTACCGTTTTCCATTTAACGACTGTCTCTGGTTTGTGTAGTGATCTGAAGTTAATGTTAACATAAATTTCCTAGTTGGAATGAAAAATGCTGACGCTCATGTGACCAAGCTGAAGCCCAGGTTAATGTTAAAACCACAGCAAATGAACATCACAAGATTTAGACATGATTTAGGTTGTT